>CM025855.1:35698457-35719924 GCA_003952965.2 Morella rubra
GCCAAATGGCAAAAAGAGAAGCAGCATCAGGGGCTATTCGATCTTGATGGCCTATTATTTGGCTCAATGGCTCCACCAAAAAAGATAACTCGCAGTCGATCAGGAGTAAAAATTTTAGAAGTTTGTGTAAAAATAAAAATATTTTATGATATTGAATAAAAAAGTGAAAAAAAATTTTTAATGAATATTATAATAAAAAAAATTAAAAAAAAAATTATTTTATAACTTTTTAATGTGGGTAAAAATTTTGAAGGATAGACTAATATTCCTATTTCGCCGAAAATTCCCTCACAAAAGATCCCAATCTGCCAAATGGCAAAAAGAGAAGCAGCGTCAGGGGCTATTCGATCTTGATGGGCCTATTATTTGGCTCAATGGCTCAACCAAAAAAGATAACTCTGGGTGCCCATGAGTGAAATTTTAGGGATTAAAAATTTTAAGAGTTTTAAAATTTATGTAAAAGTAAAAAATTTTATGGTATTTAATAAAAAATATATATTTTTTTTAATAAATATTATAATGAAAAAAATAAATTAAAAAAAAATTATTTTATAATTTTTTAACGTGGATAGAAATTTTGAGGGATAAAAATTTACAACCCCGAACACCAACCTGGAGAGTTGAGGGGAAACAAGGTGATGGTCCATTTTGCATATTTTTTTGACGTCTGACTCATGAATTCAATAACTCGGCAGGGAAAGACTATTTTCTAACTCATTACGACTCCAAGTTTCCAACACCAAATAAACATGTTTAAACACCACCAGCAACGACATCAACTTCTCCCACCACGGAACAGATGACTTCCAAGGAAAACTGAAAACATTTATCAGGGATCCCATTATATAATATGCGAAGAATTAATCATTCAAAATTCTCAACTTCAGAAGACTGCAAAATACAAAAGTCCCTCCTCACAGAAGTCTGTCACTTCAAAAACATACTAGAAACACACACTGCCTTAACCTATGCCATCATTCAAGCACAATTCTTCACAGCTATGTTCCAAGAAAACAGGGCAACATAAAGTAAAGATCTCTAATTAACTAAAGACGTCCGGAAGAGGGGAACTGTGGTAGTCAACGTTCAAGAATCTGCAATTGTGACTTCGACCTCTACACCAGGTTCAATGGTGATGGAGGTAATCTGCTTAACAACATCAGGGGAGCTGAAAAGGTCAATAACTCGCTTGTGGACACGAAGCTCAAATCTATCCCAAGTGTTGGTACCTGCAAATCAGAAGCCAAAAAATAAGGGGACAAAAAAAATAAGACGAGAAATAAAGACAATCATGACGAACCTAATCCATAATAACAAGTCCTGTATACAGGATTCATTCAGCTACTCACAAACATAAATATTCTTCACCACAGCTTACTTGGCCTATAACTATAAAATCATTTATTTTATGAAAGCAAAAATCAAATACAAGTGGACGAAGGTCATATTCTTGTTCTGTACCATAAGACAACTTACCCTCAACCCAACACCCAGCCAGGTGATTTCCTTTGATCTCTACCTGCTGTCTTTTAAATATGACACAAACACCTCTCGCTTACAGTATTCACCCTTGTCCTTTTCATATTTCTTAATACCCACTTAATAAGATGCAATACACAAGAGAAGCAAATGATGACTACAGAATGCAGACATAAATCTAACGAAGAAGGGAAAAAGAGGACAAAGTGCCCCATGTATCATTGTGATGGCAACATAAACAAACGAGCATTAATAGCTTAAAGTTATTAGGCTACCATCAAAATGACGTAAAGTAGTGAAGATATTTTTCAAGCCAAGCATCTGAATCCCAGAAGAGTGAGTATACCTTCACCACAGGGGGACTTCCTGGTGGTGATGTTCAGAACCTTGGTGGGCATTCTAACTGGTCCCTTAACCCTCAACCGCTTGTCCTTTGCACCACGAACCAAATCCGTACAAACTAAGGACCAAAAAGATACAAAAACCATTAGACGAGTCACTTCGGAACATATACAAGGTTTGAGCGTATTTACAGCATAAAAAACAAACCAAAATCATATCAGATATGGATCGGAGCAAGAATACCAAAAAAGGCCATCGCTAAATCATACGAACAAAGTTACTATCATATTCCACGAGAAATTAATGACTCTAAAGCATAATGCCAATACCACAAACCACTAAAAATATTCAATCATGAAAACCTAAATGGGTCCTACCGGAATTTCAAAGTAGCCAAGTGCAAGTCAATCCTAAGATAATAAGCAAAACATATGAAAGGAAGTATTCTCAGAACCAAATTAAAAAAAATACAACTTCTATAAACGATTATAAAATGGGCCATATAAAGAGGCACCTTTCTCGAGGTTCTTGACGTTCTTCGAGGAAAGGGTGATTCTGATCTTGTGAATCTGCTCCTGACCTTCCTCCACACCCTGCTGCTTCGGCGGCTTCATAGCGTAAGCCATGGTTTCTTGCTTCAATTCCTGCCAAATTGAAATCGCATAGATGAATATAAACTGATTTCCCTTAATCAAAACAAGCTATCGAGAATCGAAACCAGGTTAACAAACGCCAGTGAAAGAGGGACCTTGGCGCTGGGAGGAGGGAGGTGTGGAGCTCGAGTCGGGGCGGCTACGTCTGATGTGTTCTAGGGTTTTGAGAGAGCCTTGGGGGTGTTTTGTAATGGGACTGGGCCTGTTTGAAGGATGGTGTCATGGGCCTATCTATTGGGAATTCTTATCGTCTTAAGTTCACACCTTGATTGGGCTGCAGGTGTTATCTCATTGCTTGTAATTGTTACAAACTGAGGTAACTAGAAAATATTACAACATTGCCCTGCGCCTCTGCGGGTTTTCAATTTCGGCAACACTCACCGGTGCGGGTTGAGAATCTTGTGAGCATATTAGAGAAGCTGTTGAGGGCCAAGGCCAACAAGATTGTGTTGCCAAATGGCAATGCCTATGAATGGCGATGTGCTGTTGAAACTTGCTAACATATACTCGCGGCAGAGGGAGCTAGGCTACGACGGATTTGCACACCGGATTGAAAGAAGTTAGTGAGATGGTATCTTGATTACTATAACCAATCTGGGAAAAAAGAGAGATCGGTAAAATGAATATTCTTTTCTGTTGATGAGTGGTAGGTTCTATTGTGTTGAATAGCATCATTAGATTTTTATGGTATATAGGTTATGTTTGAGTGATAAAATTTTGAACACAGAATTGGTGAAAAAGTGAAAAAGGAGAAATTTTTACAATAACAATAAAATTTTAAAGACTAAAAATTTTAATTAGTAAACATAGGCGTAGCCATATCATTTGTCGGATATTATTTTGTGACACTTTTGCTATTACAAGTACGATTATGTTCATTGGGATGAACGCTTAGGAAAAAAAAAAAATTCATTGGGATGAACGCACAGATGAGGATACACAAGAAGCATCTTGCATGCAGGTCACAATATTGAACAAAAGAAATAGTTGAAGGACCGAAACGTCTCTCTTCCGGAACATTTTCACATTTCTTTGGATTTCAATAACAACACATGAGGCCTACATTGACATGAACTCGGGTTGATATATATAGGTAAGTTTTTAAACAGCAAAAGATAAAAACGATATGTAACAAACCAGGAGCTTTTTTTAAAAAAAAAAAAAAAAAAAAAGCAGACAAGTCTTATGAAAATGTAGAAACAAATTAGTTGAAATGTCCTCGAAATTAGCATTATAGATTTAACTCCAGTCAACTCTGAAACCCCAATATATAATATGCGAAGAATTAATCATTCAAAAATCTCAACTTCAGAAGACTGCAAAAAAACCAAAATCGCGCCTCACAGAAGATGTCACTTCAAAAACATACTAGAAATACACACTGCCTTAACCTATGCCATCAAACAAGCACAAATTCTTGACAGCTATGTTCCAAGAGAACAGTGCAACATAAAGTAAAGGTCTCTAATTAACTAAAGACGTCCGAAGCGGGGAGGGAACTGTAGTAGTCAACGTTCAAGAATCTGCAATCGTTACTTCAACCTCTACACCAGGTTCAATAGTGATGGAGGTAATCTGCTTAACAACATCAGGGGAGCTGAAAAGGTCAATAACTCGCTTGTGGACACGAAGCTCAAATCTATCCCAAGTGTTGGTACCTGCAAATCAGAAGCCAAAAAATAAGGGGCCAAAAAAACTCAGACAAGGGGAATAAAGACAATCTTGACGAACCTAATCCATAACAACAAGACCTGCAAAATTATTACCATAAAATTATTTATTTTATGAAAGCAAAAATCAAATACAAGCGGATGAAGGTCATATTCTTGTTCTGTGCCACAAGACAACTTACAACCCAACACCTAGCCAGGTGATTTTCTTTGATCTCTACCTGCTGTCTTTGAAATATGACACAAACACCTCTCGCTTACAGTATTCACCCTTGTCCTTTTCATATTTCTTAATACCCACTTAATAAGATGCAATACACAAGAGAAGCAGATGATGACTACAGAATGCAGAAATAAATCCAATGAAGAAGGGAAAAAGAGGACAAAGTGCCCCATGTATCATTGTGATGGCAACATAAACAAACGAGCATTAATAGCTTAAAGTTATTAGGTTACCATCAAAATGACGTAAAATAGGGAAGTTATTTTTCAAGCCAAGCATCTGAATCCCAGAAGAGTGACTATACCTTCACCACAGGGGGACTTCCTGGTGGTGATGTTCAGCACCTTGGTGGGCATTCTCACTGGTCCCTTAACCCTCAACCGCTTGTCCTTGGCACCACGAACCAAATCCGTACAAACTATGAACGAAAAATATACCAAAAACCATTAGACTAGGCACTTCAGAATATATACAAGGTTTGAACGTATTTACCCATAAAAAAAAAATCATATCAGAAATTGTTCAGACGAGAAAAAAGGCCATCGCTAAATCAGACGAACAAAGTCAGTATGATATTCCACGAGAAATTAATGACTCTAAAGCATAATGCCAATACCGCAAACCACTAAAAATATTCAATCATGAAAACCTAAATGGGTCCTACCGGAATTTCAAAGTAGCCAAGTGCAAGTCAATCCTAAGATAATAAGCAAAACATATGAAAGCAAGCATTCTCAGAACCAAATTACAAAAAATACAACTTCTATAAACGATTATAAAATGGGCCATATAGAGGGGCACCTTTCTCGAGGTTCTTGACGTTCTTCGAGGAAAGGGTGATTCTGATCTTGTGAATCTGCTCCTGACCTTCCTCCACACCCTGCTGCTTCGGCGGCTTCATAGCGTACGCCATGGTTTCTTTCTTCAATTCCTGCCAAATTGCAATCGCAATAAATGAACAAAATCATCATTACCCTAATCAAAAGAAACTATCGAGAACGCTGAAAGAGAGAGCGTCGAGTGAGAGTGGAACCTTGGCGCTGGGAGGAGGGAGGTGTGGAGCTCGAGTCGAGGGCTGCAAGCTCTGCCGCTTTTCTCAGAGAAAAGGAATAAGGGTGTACTAGGGTTTTGAGTTTTCAGTGTTTTTGTAATGGAGATGGGCCGATTTGAAGGATGAGGTCGTGGGCCTATCTATTGGGCATTCTTATCGTCCTAGGTTTACAGCTAGATAGGGCAGCAGTGTTATTCTCATAATTCATTGGAGTGATGAGCCACAGACTTGCGACAGTTGGTGGATTATATGTTTAGTGGGCAGTGTATGTGGATTAATTACGTGTTAGGGGTCAGTTGGTTATTGGGAGTTATTTTGGATTCATCTGTCGATGGACATAAGAGAACTCATCGTCACTAATGAAGGCTTCCAGAATATTACAACTAAAACTTCCATTGGAGGCTCGCTCGAATCAGCCCATTCTTAATTCAAAATTATCTGGTACATATAATGCACGAGACTGGGTTTAAGAATCCAAAATTGGATTTTTCCCTAGTCCATTATGATTATTTTTCTCATTTCGATATACCAGGAAACAAAAAGGCTTTACTATTTTGAATTTGATCACGAGCTGCATGAAAAGTGATCAATATGCTCGATTGGTTACTTTGGGGACCTTGACCCATCACTACATCTCCAAATCATCTGATTGTGTGCCAAAATTTTGATTGCACTCATAAAATAACTACAAAATAATCTCTTCCTCATCAAATTATCTCTTTTCATTACAGAAAAAAAAAAATTCATTCAAATAACCTCCCTTTACTTTTTCACCAACCTCAAATTGTCAATTGGTCAGATAGACAAACCACATTCCCCATTATCACGGACCTTACGGATACAAAAACACGCACAAATGACACATTTGACGCTGCGACACAAGAAGGTAAAGAATCTCAATGATGGCCACTGTCACTGTCACGGTCATGCTCCATCTCCTCTGCATCTTCAAACCGTTGATCATTGATTTGAAGCTGCAATGAGAACACAATATTATCACCAAACATACTTTTTTTTTGGCAGCGTGAAACGATAAAATACTACATCGTCACTCAGACGGCAGGTACACAAATATAGCATGCCATCAAATCTGAAATGTTTGAACTCAACATCGCGTCAATCATCAAATTCTTTTTTCCTTGGAGAAGCAACAGTGTTTAGGGCAACAAGAAGATGCATGACATAGTTTAGTAGATGAAAGGCCCAGATAAAGAGTTTTGGTTTCTTTATGAACATTGAGGTTCAATGCTGGTAACCTAACAATTTGTTGAGAATAAAAAAACCTGTCTTCCAGAAATTGCTTGAAAAAGAAAGGAAAAGTTCATTTTGTGTAATTTTCGCCAGAAGGCCTTCATAAGGTTCTTGCCATAAAATAACAGCCTCCGGACCAAACCCATTGATTCATTAAAAGCATGGACTAACAAGTCATGGTTCCCCCATCAGGGCTCCTTATACAAAAGAAGCTGAATTCACTATTGTATGAATCAAGATTATATTTCAAGAAAAGAGCAAATGAGACAATGAATGAACAAGGAGCGGAGGAGAGAGACAAGCACATGCACATCAGAAGACAAAATGGTAAGTTAACTCCTACTCATAACTCTAAATACAGGAGCTCCAATACAGAATGATATGCACTGACAACCTACCTCAAGCACTGTCCGAGCAAGGTCATGGTCCCCATTTGAATGACCAATTGAGTTGGTTGGATTCTGAGCGAAATGAACATCCTCCTCTGTAAACCCAAGCATGTCAAAAACATGTGTATTTGGTAAAGAACACATGCACACACCAGGAATCTGCGTACATAATTTTAACAACCTGTACCTGCTGCCTCATCTTCCATCTGATCAGCACTAAAAACCCAATTATGCTCTTCTTCAGGTCCTAAAGAAAGCATAAACCAAGTATTAAATGCCATGCACTAATGAAGCAAATCTAACTAAACCAAAGTCAAGAATAAAATCCATTCATTTTCACATAAATGGTACTCACCATCAAGTGGTTCAGGATTCAGCTCAGCACATTCACAGAAGACATCAAATAAAGTGTCCACTATCACATAAGTAGCAAAATGAGTTTCAATTCACCAATACCAGCAAGAAGGATGCAACAAGAAAATGTAGAAAGAGGGTATAGGAGTTATTTTTAGCATTAACTGCAAGATGAGAAAAGGGAGAACAAAACTTTTCTGTTGGGGGTGGTGGTGGGAGGGGGAGAAAGATAGAAAAATACATTGGCTTGGATCTGATGGGACTAGTCTCATCTCCGAGATCTTCGATAAGTCTAAGGCATCACTAGTTTCCGAATCTGAGCCCTCAGACTCATCTTCATCAGCTTCTGTTTCAATCTGTGAACAAAACAACAATCGGCAATGTCATACATCAGAAGGGGATAAACTTGCAAAACTATAATGTTAATGAAGAACCAGTAATTTTAGAAGCAGCAGGTATAGGCAAAGATGGTCTCTTAAGCATACATCTAAAACAAAAAATTAGTGCTGCATAAGAAAAATGAGAAGAAGTTCAGATGTACCTCCATATAGAAAGGAAAAAGGAATCCAGATATGTAATGCCTATGGAAATTAACAAGAGTATACTTTTAAACTGGAATTCTGAATTTAAATATTTTCTGTGATCTTTTATATTTTAGCTGTTTAACCAAATATAAATCTGAATGATCTAATACTTCAATGGTCAAAAACCATCTGATCATCCTAATGAATCAACTTGTACAAAGAAAATTGGGCAGAAGTTTCAGAATCTTCATCAGAAATTCTTTATGTGCTTAATGTGTAAGAAAGATCGTAAGTCCTAAAGCAAACTGATAGCATATGTGAAGGTGAAATATTTTTGCAGTTCACTGAAACTTAAAAGAGAATTTAATGTTTCACAGAAAGAAAGAGAGCCTCTGACAATGAAACCTGTTATTCTAAGCGTCAAAGCTTACTCATACTCAATAAGCAAGGGAGATGGAAAAACCTCAAAAGGAAAACACAAGGAATGCCTAAACCCAATTTATTGACAAGAAAACATTTCAACCTACATAAGCCTGAAACAAAATAATTACATAACCATCAAAGACATGAGTACATTAACAGGTGCGAAAAGTTCCATACCTGAGTATATAAACAAGGAGATGGATAGGCCTCTGGGTCTCTTGAAACAGCATGAAGTGAAAGAGACAAGAAATCAACTGCATAACCTTTAGTCCTGTCCACATCACTTAACCACACCACTTGCCTGCAAAAACCCATCATCATGTTGATTACATGCGTGCACAAGTTGTTAGCTAAACCAAGTAGAATGACCCTGCCTACCTCACCCAACCAAAGTCACCACTAAGGGCTCCGTTCATTTTTGGCCAAGAAAAAGTTCTGTTTCCTTTGCCCAATTGTCAAGCTGGAAAAAATTTATTAGGTCTCTCAGACTAACCTCAGCCAATGAGCTGTAGCATTAATACTCCCCCGTCCCCGCATACGAATGGAAAGGGTGAAGTTGGGTGCCCAAGAGTCTCCGGATTACATGTATGACGTACCAATCAAGGGAAGGGACAAAAAAAAAAAAAAAAATTTACAATTTCAACCAGCCTTAGGATGCCATTACGTAGTTAAGCCTAGGGATTATTTGTTAAAGACCACAATCTAGCATTAAAAAGAACAAGAAAAGTGTGTAAAAAATCCTGAAAGAAAAGAAGAATTGTATAGTCTCCTATTTAGTGTGGCGATTGGTACATAATCTAAGCATCTTAGTCAATTCGAAGTTAGAACGAATAACCATTTCATTGTGCAATTAGAATCACTGACGTCCTCACCTTTATTTCTTCCTTTCGTTTCTTAGCACGGAAACAGAGGGAAAGTAGTGATTCGAATAAGCTACAACAGTATACCTGCATGACAATATATTCCAGAGAGAGAGAGAAAGAGAGAAGAGAGTACTTGGTAGAGATATAGAGCGTGCCTGGAGACTCAGGAGCACGATTCCCCAGAACGACGGCGACGCCGGGCTGCAAGTGCATGATCTCCTCACCATTGTCGGCGTCGAGAACAGGCTCTCCAGCACCGTCTCCAACTCTCTCCGTGAATTGTCTCAGCCCTAATACCATTTTCTCGGAATACCAAAAACCCGGTGAAATCGCTTTTACTCTCTCGGTTTTCTAGGGTTTTTTGGGGGGTTAGAGTAGAGCGCCAAAAAAGATTTGTGAAGATTTGCGACGGAGATGGCAGGGTTCAGATCAAACAGGGTGAGAGCAAAGCCCAAATTGATGAACGAGAGAAAGCTGACCCTTCGGGTGGGTGACATTTGAAAAGCCCATTGATGACCCATTTGTTTTAACTGGATAAATTAACGTCCATTATCAATAAACAAGCGGGTCATTAGACTCAGAACCCATTACCCAAGAACTGCATGATTTGCCTCCCGAAATTTAGCTCCTAATGGAATAACCCGACGAGATTTGCAGGAGATTTCCCGTCCTAATTACAGAAACCGCAATGGATAACATAGGTATTAGGTACGGGACTTCCATCTTTTGCTATTCTAACGCAATCAATTGTTTTCCTCCTAACTTCTTGTTAAATTAGTAGTAAAGTGCAAGTAATTTGGATAAATCAGCCCCGGCATGTTCATGTTAAACTTTTTTTTTGTAAAATTTATATCCTACTTTTATTTTTACAATCCAACACAACATACACGTATTTTATATAACACTTTATTACTTTTTTTAGACACTAATCCCTTTTAACAACTTCTACATGCACACCAATACAATTTTAAAATCACCTAATATTTACAATTTCAAATCTTAAAAATTTCATGAAAACGAACGTCACCCTAGTTTATCAACCAATCCCCGAGGAAAATCTCACAATAAATACTATATGCAAGTGTCTTTGCCGGCTGACTCGTCTCGATTCAATTTCGTGGTCTAAGTTGTAGCCTAACCATTCAGAGAAAGCAACAGAGAATCAGAAATCAAAGCCCGTTACACGCGTCCCGTTTTTCTCTTCTTCCTTCTACATCAACTATTGTGACCAATTTGTTAACTCTACAGTCAGACATAAGAGACCACTGGAGTTGAAGTACGGTCTGACTATGAACGAAATTCACGTCAAGGTAATACACATTATTATATGCATCGAGTGACGTCACTAACACGGTTCAAATTAATTACTCCGCCCCCACTGCAATTATACCAACAGCCGTAAGAATACCATTAATAAGCACATATCTAAAGCCAAAATGTTCGAACCAGAAGACGACCAGACAACAAAACTCTCCCAAGGGCTACAAAGACGACAATAAATAACTACTAAAATTCAAATACAAAATTCTTGGTTCTATCTTCTCTTCCTATTAAAAGAAGCATAAAAAAATCTTTCTCGTAGCCGATGAATTAGGTCCTCGCAGCTGGACAAAACCTTTCGAGACGGGAAGACAACCTTCCTCCTTCAGGATTACCCTTAATGATTTCCAAAAATGTTCAGAGCTACATAATTAAGCAACAAGAGTGCTAGCGGTGGTTGACTCGCTGCAGAAACAAAATGTTGAGTCAGTAACATAATAATTCAGATCAAGATAAACAAATTTAATTTCCGAGTTCAGTCATTTAAAATAAAACAGAGGATTCGAACAGCAAGATAGCTAGACAAAAAACCTTGACGAACTACCTTGAGAGAGAACTATGTTTGCAACTTATTTATTCCTTTAGAACAGACTACTAGGAAACAAGGATTTGATAAAGAAATTCAAACCATGTCAAGCGCACTATCCTGCCAATGTCTTCGTCAGACTCATCGAATTTGATTGTTCAGAGATAAGCAAAAACCCAAAGAAGGGCCATCAAATGGACCACAAATCCACGCAAGAAAACCAATCCAGTCTATGGATGCTCATTTCCTTTGAATCAGATGCATAAAATAATTGAAGGATGAAGGGGAAGGCAGGTCAGGGAAAAATTACTTCACAATTTGCAACAAAGGAAACGCCCCAGAAAGAGTATACTAGCTGTTAAGACAACTAGTGACAGGTTTTTGCCATCTCCTTAACCCCATGTCCTCCCCCATGAGCAGATTTAAAAGCAAAAACAATCCGTACATGGGATTCATATATCTCACTAGAGTGATATTATAATCCAAGAGACAAAACAACATATCCGGCTCAATGCCCAACTAGAACAAGGACTTTTATTTTTATTTGGCTCAAATGGGGTCATTAAAGTCACAATCCAACCCCAGGGAAACAGACAATCTATTTCTATCCCATTCTATGATCTTTGATCCTCATCGTCACTTGTTCTTCCCTGAAGTCTTTACAAATATAACGAGGAATCATTATCAAAGTTTCAGTCTTTGAGAGCTTAACTCCCGTGATCCTAGTTCATTTTTGGATGGATGAAATGGGAAAGAAAACTTATGACCTACTCAGGCCACAATTTTTTGAATTGCATACAAGTGGAAAGAAGGAACTAGGGAAAGAGAACTTGCTAAGATGGCACATTTAAACTATGTTCTTCCCTAACAGCAAAATATCACAATAGGTTATAAAGTTACAAATATGAGAATGATTGATTCTTATCCGTTTAGCGCCCCCACAGCCTAACAACAAAGGTATGGTACCAATCTTCTTACACGCCAAGAGAGAGTCAGGTTAAGATGCCCACCTCTCAACTCATTGAGCTAGTCTCTCCCTTCTGAGAGAACCCAACACCTCGCTCTACAAACAAGAAAGGTTTTTAGAGAGGATCCAAGCACGTGTATGTGTAGAATGCCACAAAATTACTAAAATGTTTGTCTCTAATAGGACAGTGGTATTGTTTAGATTAGAATTAGACACAGATCATCCCTCATCACCGCCGAGAGGTGAGGATATGAATTTTCAGCACGATAGTTGATTATAAGTCGCAGACTCCCAGAGCAGCTTAAATTCAGTATATATCAGCATAGCAGAATGACAACCATTAAAGTAAATGAAAGAAATAACGCTTCACAGATAACAAATTTCTCAGAGGATTATTGACAAACAACTTTGTTAAAGGTTAAGCTTAGCACGAGCCGTGAAGCTAAGTGTACTTAACTATTTTGGAAAAATAGTGAAGGAAAGCCCAAGGAATCAATAGCCTTGGGGGTGGACGTAGGCAAGTCTTGGCCGAACCACCTAAAAATCACGGTGTCATCTCTCTATCCTTATCTCCATTTATTTGTTGCACTTGTTTGTCTTTTCTTTCATTCTCTATATTAGTCCTTGATTACATAGATTTATTTTCTGCTCCTTAGATTGGTTCCTTAGCTTATTGGGTTTAAAAGGAAAAAGGGAGAAAAGTTTTATAAAAACCCAATTCACCCCCCCTCTTGGGTTGTTTTTGACCTCTCAATATAGAAGCCATTTACTTTCTTTTCCCTGGTCTTCTTCATGTCTAAACTGAGAGTTTTGTCATCTGAGGTCTAAGTGAATTGCCGAAGTGTAATGCAGCAATATTTATTATACTTACTTCAATGTTGAGCAGAGCTGCTTGAATGATGTCAAGGCCCATGCTGCTTGTTTTTCTGCTGCTTATATTCATCACCACTTCTCAGTTTGAGTGGAAGCAACAACTCATGATTGACCTCGACTCAGCTCCATACATTTCACAGAAGCAATTCGAAATTTCAAAGAGGGAAGAAGTACTAAAAGAGAAGGTAAAGAGCGTTTCTCATCTCCTGTCATGCATGTCTCATCTTAAAAGAGAAGGTTAGGGAGTGAAGATGTTTGTTATGTGAATTATTTCTTTGCCTTAAAGATGGATCAGTAATTAGTTGAGATGCTTGCAAATAAACATATAATAAAAGCTCTCCAAGAGGTAATAATATTGAGTGCCAGAAAAGTGGATAAGAATGCTCCAACTAGCATAGTAACGAATGAGAGACATGTACCGAGCTGGATTCCGTTTCAGTTATAGGAATCCAGCTTTTAACATATCTTAGTAAACAGTTCACATTCAGCCACTGCATTAATGAGTTACATTGACAATCGAGATCGAGTTAATTAGTTAGTACATTAAGGGTTTATCCGTTTTATTTATTTCTGTTATTTTATTTTTTTTGATAAGTACTCAATCTAGGCTGTTAATAGAAGTCAATGCAGTGGTTAAACGTGGACCATTTAAAACTGAATATGAACCCTTACCAGTGGCGGAATTAGCACCTCACAAAGATCGATTCCTTCAAATTGGCATCATTCTCCTTGCTTTGTAGTACGGGGTGTATTCCTCAACCTAGATTATGCATCTGTACCGTGACTATAAGGTAGAGTTTTTTTCGTTTCTCCTATAATTGGGAATTTTCATTTTATACAGCTGATACAATAGTACAATTTACTCATTCCCTGGCACTAGAACAGACTTTGGTTCCCAAGCAAATTTAGGGCATTAGAACTGTTGGTGCCTACCTAGGATTTTTTTTATTGATTAATAGTACCTTATAAAGTTCTATGGTAATGTTGGCCACAAGATTTCTCCTATTTCATGACAAATGAAGAGAGAAAAAAAAAAAAAAAAGGGATCACAAGCCTACAGTACTAACTAAAACTCGTAGTTGGTTGTTAATTTATAATAAACGTATTTCTACATTCGATGATTGGTGTGTTGTTTGATATTCTTGGAACTGCATAGTTCTGTTATGAATTTAGTCACTTAGTTAAAGTTGCAACGTCCTCATCTCGTAATTTAGTTGAGTTTATGAAATTGTCTTTTAAGATGTACTTCCTCCGTCCCAAATAGATGTGAGTTTGTGAGAAATGCATTTGAGTGCAGTGACTTAACATAATAATCTTCATAGGATGCTCTTAAATAGAAGAAAGTGGGTTCAAATTCAAATAAACAAGAAGTCTTCCTCCTAGACTGGAAAGTATACTGGAATTGGATGAAAGGACATGTGGTTCTGCCATTCACTTGACGTGCATTTCACTTGATTTTTGTGGTTCTGCTATTCATATTGAATCGTGTAAATTGTTACTCGATTTCATGCAATTACAAAGCCTAGCAAATTTGCATAATATCCTAATATTCTTTAATCTCTTTCTTTTGTGCTTTGTTAGAATGGATCGTAGTTGGATGCATATCACTGATAGATTCAAAGATCCTGAATATGGCACAGGTGTTGGACAATTCATGAGTATGGCACGCCAAAATGTAGACGATCTCAATAGGGTCAGATGCCCATGTCGAAAATGTAGAAATCGTTATTACAGCCTTTGAATGTTGTGGAAGACCACTTATGGCTGAACGGATTTAGTCAAGAGTACACAAAGTGGGTATTCCATGGGGAGTCTGACAATTTAGAGACAACAGTTATCCAAGAAAGCTCTGATGACGACGTAGTGAGTGATTACGAAGGTGACGAGATGGAAGAACTTTTAGAAGATGTTTATATGGGTACTTTCAGACATGCGGGGGTGGAAGAAACTTCTACCCCTAATGGTGCTGCATGGGGTGAGTGTGACCCTAAAAAGGTCCAAAAACTATGGGAGGATGCTCAAATTCCTCTTTATCCGAGTTGCGAGACTTTTTCAAAGTTTTCATTCGTTGTGAAATTGCTTCACTTGAAGACCATTAATAACTAGAGTTCAAAATCATTTGACATGTTACTTTTGCTGTTGAGGGATGCCTTCAAATCGATTAGGGTAAGGTTGCCCAAAACATTTTATGAGGCAAAGCAACTCAGGCGTGGCCTAGGATTCAACTATGTCAAGGTTGATGCATGCAAGAACGATTGTGTGCTTTTCTGGAAAAAGCATGCAAGTCTCTACCAATGCCCAGTTTGTAGTGAGTCTTGGTGGTCGTCTGATTCTAGGAGGCAGAAGAAAATTCCTAACAAGGTCTTACGGTATTTTCCATTGAAGCCGAGACTACAAAGATTATTCATGACAAAAATGACAGCGCGGGACATGAGGTGGCACAATGAAAAAAGGGTGGACGATGAGAATACTCTTAGACACCCCGCTGACGGTCAAGTATGGAAAGAGTTTGACGAACAACATGCTTGGTTTGCAGAGGATGTTCGCAATGTAAGGTTGGGTCTAGCAAGTGATGGGTTTAATCCATTCGAAACTATAAGCGTGTCGTATAGCATGTGGCTAGTGTTACTTGTGCCATACAATCTGCCTCCATGGAAGTGCATGAAGGAGCCATACACCATGATGGCCTTACTAATTCCAGGTCTCAAAGCTCTTGGAAACAATATCGATGTCTATTTGAGGCTTTTGATTGATGAGTTGAAAGAGCTATGGGATAGTGGCGTGGATACGTACGATGCTCATATGTCCCAGATCTTCCAATTGCATGCTGCACTACTCTGGACCATCAATGACTTTCCAGCCTATGGAAACCTCTCAGGATGGAGCACTAAAGGGAAGTTGGCATGTCCAGTGTGTAACAAGGAAACTGTGTTAATGAGACTGAAGTATGGTAAGAAACAATGTTACATGGGCCATCGTCGTTTCTTACCAATGGGTCATGCTTGGCGAAGAAAGAGGGCTTTGTTTGATGGAAGTGTAGAGCATCGACCGCAACCAAGAGAGTTATCTGGGGTAGATGTGATGGAGCAATTACAGAAGTTGAAAACAAGGCCACCTGGGAAGAGCCCTCTATTAAAAAAAATTCCACGTGAGTCATACGAGCTAAATTGGACCAAGTATAATATATTCTTTTAGTTACCATATTGGTCAACTATAAGGCTTAGACACAATCTTGACGTCATGCATATCGAAAAGAACATTTGCAACAATATCTTGGGAACTCTATTGAATCTAGAGGGTAAAACAAAAGACACTGTAAAGACGCGAAAGGATTTGGAGCACCTTGGACTAAGACCAGAACAACACATTCAGGAGCTCAATGGACGTGCGCAGGGTCTAATGCCGCCTGCATGTTACACATTATCAAAGGTCGAAAGGCAATCATTTTGTCAATGGGTAAAAGCAGTGAAGTTTACTGATGGATATGCCTCGAACATTGCCCGTTGTGTCAATGTTGCTGAATGCAAGTTATCAGGGATGAAGAGCCACGATAGTCATGTATTCTTGCATCACTTGCTTCCTTCAGGAATCTGTGGTTACCTTCGACAAGATATCCGACAAGCCTTGATCGAGCTCAGTTCCTTTTTTAGGGATCTATGCGCGCGCGCACACTTGGCATAGATGTCTTACTTCAATTACAACGTGAGATTGCTCAAATATTATGTAAATTGGAAATGATACTCCCTCCCTCTTTCTTTGATATTATGGTTCATTTGGCGGTTCATCTTCCCACTGAGGCGCTCCTTGCTGGTCCAGTGCAATATCGCTGGATGTATCCAATTGAAAGATCTCTCGGCAAGTTGAAGCAATTTGTACAGAATATGGCTTGCCCTGAAGGGTCAATTGCAGAGACTTATGTTGATAATGAGTGCTTGACCTTCTGCTCCATGTATATACGCAATATGGAGACAAAATTTGATCCGAATCGTGACAGAAATGCGGATAGGGGTCAAAATAATATGGATAATCAATTTTCTGTTTTCTCCCCATATGTTCGTCCATTGGGGTCCTTGAACACCCGTCTCATGGATAAGTGCCTTTTTGCTAAGGCGCAGTGGTATGTCCTAAATAATTGTACTAAAATTGCACCTTACTTAGAGTGAGTTTACTAGTGGTTCTTACCGATCTTTGTACACTTTGATAATATACTGGATTATTTTAGATTTATTTACACTATTATTGGTATGTCATTGTAGGGAGCACTACGAGATCGTGCGAACAAAGTGGCCAAACGACTTTGCCAAAAAACACGAGGAAGAGTTTCCCTTGTGGTTCAAGAAACAGGTAATGTTTTCCCTTAAGTGCCTTAATATTGCTATTTCTCCTGCAAAATTGCTTTTATCTGTACGTAGTATTGTTGTCTTCCATCGTTTATCTCAATTAAGGCATTTTGTGGTTAATACATGTTGGATGGATCATTGAGTTCACTGTGCTCTACAGATAAAAGAGAAGCACGCTAGGAGTGAGGTTAGTGTTCCTCCTGCTTTGTATGCACTTGCTTGTGGTGCTGAACCTCGTGTTGGATCATTCACAGGGTGTATTATGAATGGAATGAGGTTTCATACTGCTAGTATGGAACAATTTCGTTGAACACAAAATAGTGGAGTGGTGGTTGATGGATGGCACGACAAGTCCCGTATTGATTTTTATGGAGTGCTTGTCGACATTTTGGAGCTGCGCTACCTAGATGGTCATAAGGTATATCTCTTTTGTTGTGATTGGTGGGACCTCTCTGACAAAAAGAGAGGGATACGAGTCGACGAGCATTTCACAAGTGTTAACATTTCTCGCCGATGGTATCAAGAGGATCCTTTCATCTTGGCAGGTCAGGCAAGACAAGTGATTTACATTGAAGATACTAAATTACGTGGTGATTGGCGGATAGTTCTAAAAATCCCTCCGCGAAACATGTACGATGCCCCACAAGCTTCTGTGGATGAAGACAAGGATATAGAGGTTGCCCATGATGCATTGCAAGAGGAGGTGGCCACGGGGTTTAATTGTACAGTCTTGATGGTGGATGGTCTTTCTGGTCCATTGCGAAGAAATGATGTGGACCCAGAAACCGTTGAAGTTCCTCTACTTGCTACTATTGAAACAATCAACGATGAGGATGATGACATCTATGGAGATTATGAGAGTGACGGTTGTATATCTAATATGGCTGAGAATGGGTCCAATGAAGAGGACTTTGAGTCGAATGAGGACTGTGATTGACAGTTGTCAGCTGATTTTTTATCCCCACCAATTGATATTTCAAAATTGGTGAGTGTTCTCTGTTTTTTGGATGTGTGTTGTCTTTGTTCAGTATTACTTGAAACAATTATTTGGATGTTTAAACTCTATGGGTTGCGATTGTGTTTATTTGAATGTAGGGTTGGTGCTGATGGTGATAATGTGCTGGGTCCAGGACTAAAGATTTCCTTCTTCTTTATTTGCTGAGTATCTCCTAAAAATGTGAAGAGTACAAGATGTAGGAGCTAGCCTCTCATTTTGCCAGACTTGACATATTTTTTTGAACTTTGCAACTATAGTATCCAGTAAACATGATGCTCTGTATGTTGGATTCACTAAGTTGGTATTTTTGAATTCTAATATTTAGATTATGGTTAGTAATTACACCTTGGCAATATTTGGCTTCTGGTTAGTAAAACGATTGGAATTATTTATCTCATGGTCAATGAATTGTCACAAAATTTTTCAATTAACATTTTGGATGATTATAATCCATATTTGTTTAGATATATAACTAGTGAAACCTCCACATAAATTAAGAGTTTAGATAGTTTAAATTATTATATTTTAGTCATCATAATAAAATTGAATATTTTCAAAACATCGCTTACCAAGCTTCACTAATTTCAAAACACAACAATAGACTTGTAACTATAGTATAGGAAAGATAAAGCTAAATTTTTGAGAGCTTGCCTATTTTAGGGGACTTAGGCAGTCGCTTAGACTGCTCATAACTAGTACTGTCTTTATAAGTGGATAATTTCGTTAATCCATATCGATCCAAAATGTTGCCTACAACATTTTGGTCCACTAGAGCATCTGAAGGCATAGTTTGAACCACCTTGATTTTACCTATTTGTTAGAATGAATGAGTTATTGGCTTAGAAAAAAACTGTTGCGTTTAGCACAATATATATCAATGGACTAGCGATTATAGTGAAGACTAACGACAAGTGGGAACATTGACATCATAACTCATTAATGTCTTCAACAACTCAATGTGGTGTAAAATATGAGTGGCCCATGTCATTTTAAGTCAATGCATATTTGAAGCTAGTTCATTAAATAATATCAAATGGTGTTTTTTTTTTTTTTTTGGATGTTCTCTTCTGTTATCATATGGATATTTCTAGTAAACATGAAGATGATGTAGTTGAGAATTTATAAACAAAGCAAACAAAGGTGGAATCCACTATAGCTAGGAGCTGCATTGATTCGTATATGCAATAATTTAAAAATATATTATGACCAAATTAAAGAATAAGCATTGGTCAATGTTGCAGAAACTGAGGAAAATTAGTTGTAGGTATAATGCAATTTTCATTTTCTATTATTATTGTATTAAACAAATGTTGACTTATACACGTAGCACAAAAATATAACTTATACTATTTCATAAATTATACTATTTAACCCACATTTTGTGGGAGGTATGGAAAAGTCAACACGTAACACAATTTATAAGTTATAATGAAAATTGACATTGCGCATGTGTATGGAAGTCATTTGTGAGGGGAGAGCAGCTTGTACCAACTTTATAAATGGAGGGAAAAAGATGCGTGCGCGCACAAAAAGTTCATTCTGTAACCACGGTCTTTTTTCCCTCCATTTAACCCCATAAAAGAGTTATCTTCTGCAACTCTGGGTATCTTGAAGGTGAAATCGTCATGTACTTATTGAATCATGATAATAGGTGTGTCAAGAGGAAGGAGACGGCCGATTGGTGGAAAGAAACACAAAAATCATGGGCGTGGCCAAACATCCCAACCCCTAACCATGCCTGAGCTTATTCCGCGAGACTTTTCTGACGATGACTCCTCTCAACCGCCAAACGACATGCTGGAGGAGCTTCGGGAAACAGGCGAGTGATAATATTTATGGTAGATGTGTGCTTTGTTGATCAATATTTTTGTTTGTTTGTATTGAAATCGTTCCCTTAACCACCCTATGCTACTGACGTTAAAATCTTCTCTTATCTGTGGTTGGACAGCAATGGCTCCGAGGAAGAAGGGGCGTGGAAAGGCAACAGGAGCCATGTTAGAGAAGCTTCAAAAGAAAGGACAGATTGCTGTGCAGGTCCCTGCGGGCGCAAGAGGGCCAATTGGCTGAGAATGAACGACTCTTTAAGGAAAGGGTAACGTATTTAGTTCGACATTTCATTGATGTCCATTATAAAAGCTGGAGCGAAGTCCCAAAACAGGACAAAGAGGAGATATATGCAAGGATATTGGTAAGATTTTGGTGTAAACTTAGCAGTTGTTCTCAGTAAAACAGAGTACATATGAGAGGACAATTAGCTTAGTTTGTTGCTTTAATGTCCTACCTTCATTTGTGAAACAGGGAGATTTTGAGCTTGACTGGCATCGCCATGAAGACCAGGCTTGCATTAAGGCACGAATGGCGTACAGCTTCAGGTCAATTAAATTTCACCTCCACAAGTTGTACAAGTCTTATGCCACTAAAGAAGAGGCAAGGGCTCATCCACCTGAGGAAGTTGCAATGCCTATTTGGGAGAAGTGTTGTGATCTATGGGAAACAGAGGCCTATAAGGTATTCATATTTTTATTTTGGAATAATCCATTTATGCTATCAAGATTATGATAAAACTGCTGGTGCTAACTGGCAATACGACAATTGTTGTGTAGAGGATTAGCTAGAGAAATACTATCAATAGGAAAAAAATGCTAGTGAACCACACATCTGGATCCAAGTCCCTACTTTGTTTGTGTATGGAAAAGGTAATTTAATGGATTCTCCGACTCTGTCCACATCCATGTTAGTTTCCACGTTTTAGCTACCCTTCTAAAATATTCATTGTGCAGATTGAAGAGGATAAAAACATGATAGAGTTCTACAAACGCACTCGAACAAGGGCAAACTCATCTTGGTGGGTCACACCAGCCTGTGAAGAACTATATGTAAGCCTAGCTAGACTGCTTATATGTGTTGGCTTAAATAAACTGAATTTTGTTGAATTTATGTTCCATTGATTCTAGTGTATTGATTAATTTTTATGCTTTTGCCTAAATTTTAGCAGACAATTTGTTGTTGGTTGCTTGCACGCTGGTATCATATCAGCAAATTCCTATTTTTGATTGCCTTCACTTGTACATTTACTACGATACTTTATTGTATTTTTTGGCTTATGGAGCTTGTGACTAAGATATATATTCTGCTATTTGGTCCCAAAGTAATTTTTGGTGTTGGTTTGCTTTCACTTGTTCATTGTGCAGGAGAGAATGAAGACATTGTACGCTGATCGTG
>CM025855.1:35721024-35982640 GCA_003952965.2 Morella rubra
TTTAAAAAATCTCAAAGTTTTTTTTTTGCTAAAACATAACATGAAAAACTCCAGCTTGTTCTCAAGGGGAGCTTTTCTATTTGTTAGCAAATTGTTATATTTTTTATATGGATTTGTCATCATCAAAAAGGGGAAGATTGTTAGCCCAAGGGTGTTTTTACAAACAATCTTCAATTGATTTTGATGATAACAAAGTCTCTAAGTTTTTAAGGTCTTTAGATTTTTCAATTATCAATCCTTTCTCTTAAAAGAATTTTTGTCAAGTATCATTGTTTCTCTCTTTAAAAATTCTCTCTAAGCTACTTGATCTTCATTGTACTTGTTAAATGATCATCTTTTCATTGTAAATGGTTTTGAGAATGATTGAATTGGGATAGCTCTTGTTAAAGAACATTTTTTTTGTGACTAAGTGTTGGAAGTGTCGACACATTGACCCTAAGTGTCGACACATTGCACTATCTCCCGAAAGGTTGCTTTTCAGGCCATTCAAAGTGATTTTTTTGGCTAAGTATGGGAAGTGTCGACACATTGACCCTAAGTGTCGACACATTGAACTAACTCCCGAAAGTTTGCTCTCCAAGCCATTCAAAATGAATTTTTGGCTAAGTATGGGAAGTGTCGACACATTGACCTAAGTGTCGACACATTGAACTAACACCCGAGACTCCTTTTCTCTTGGCAAAGTTCAATGTGTCAGCACATACCACATGTGTCAGCACATTGTCTTATTTTGCAGATTTCTTTGAGCAACGTCAACTTATTCAAAAAGGCATCCAAATGTCTCAAATGACCTCCAACGGCACTAAAGCTTTGAAGACCCTTGGTGCCCTAAGAGCTTTAAATAGAAGATGATGGAGAGAGAAAAAAAAAGAGGTTGCGCCATTAACACTTGCCCTAATCTCTAGAGAGAGAAAAAGCTTTCAAAGAGAAAGGAAGCTCCACCATCCAAGAAAGCTCGTACTCCCACCTGCAAATACTGTAGCTCTCTTGCAAATCTTGTCTCTTTGCACACCTCAGTACCTCACACTTGTTTATTCAGCTTAAAGAGCTTTTACTAAGATTCTCTTTGTACCCATTCTTGAAAAACACGTGAGTGTTTGTGAAAAACACTTGTCCTACTTGTTGTGTAGAAGAAATCCTCTAGGTTGTGAGGATTTGAGAGAGTGAGTTAAAGTGTAAGCTCGAAAACACTTTGTAAAGGTTACTTAGCACCCGTGAAGCTAAGGTGTACTTACTATTTGGAAAATAGTGAAGGAAGCCCAAGGAAGTCAATAGCCTTGGGGGTGGACGTAGGCAAGTGTTGGCCGAACCACCTAAAAACACGGTGTCATCTCTCTATCCTTATCTCCATTTATTTGTTGCATTTGTTTGTCTTTTCTTTCATTCTCTATATTAGTCCTTGATTACATAGATTTATTTTGTGCTCCTTAGATTCCTTAGCTTATTGGTTTAAAAGAAAAAGGAAAAAGTTTTATAAAACCCAATTCACCCCCCCTTTTGGGTTGTTTTTGACCTCTCAATATAGAAGCCATTTACTTTCTTTTCCCTGGTCTTCTTCATGTCTAAACTGAGAGTTTTGTCATCTGAGGTCTAAGTGAATTGCCGAAGTGTAATGCAGCAATATTTATTATACTTACTTCAATGTTGAGCAGAGCTGCTTGAATGATGTCAAGGCCCATGCTGCTTGTTTTTCTGCTGCTTATATTCATCACCACTTCTCAGTTTGAGTGGAAGCAACAACTCATGATTGACCTCGACTCAGCTCCATACATTTCACAGAAGCAATTCGAAATTTCAAAGAGGGAAGAAGTAGTAAAAGAGAAGGTAAAGAGCGTTTCTCATCTCCTGTCATGCATGTCTCATCTTAAAAGAGAAGGTTAGGGAGTGAAGATGTTTGTTATGTGAATTATTTCTTTGCCTTAAAGATGGATCAGTAATTAGTTGAGATGCTTGCAAATAAACATATAATAAAAGCTCTCCAAGAGGTAATAATATTGAGTGCCAGAAAAGTGGATAAGAATGCTCCAACTAGCATAGTAACGAATGAGAGACATGTACCGAGCTGGATTCCGTTTCAGTTATAGGAATCCAGCTTTTAACATATCTTAGTAAACAGTTCACATTCAGCCACTGCATTAATGAGTTACATTGACAATCGAGATCGAGTTAATTAGTTAGTACATTAAGGGTTTATCCGTTTTATTTATTTCTGTTATTTTATTTTTTTTGATAAGTACTCAATCTAGGCTATTAATAGAAGTCAATGCAGTGGTTAAACGTGGACCATTTAAAACTGAATATGAACCCTTACCAGTGGCGGAATTAGCACCTCACAAAGATCGATTCCTTCAAATTGGCATCATTCTCCTTGCTTTGTAGTACGGGGTGTATTCCTCAACCTAGATTATGCATCTGTACCGTGACTATAAGGTAGAGTTTTTTTCGTTTCTCCTATAATTGGGAATTTTCATTTTATACAGCTGATACAATAGTACAATTTACTCATTCCCTGGCACTAGAACAGACTTTGGTTCCCAAGCAAATTTAGGGCATTAGAACTGTTGGTGCCTACCTAGGATTTTTTTTATTGATTAATAGTACCTTATAAAGTTCTATGGTAATGTTGGCCACAAGATTTCTCCTATTTCATGACAAATGAAGAGAGAAAAAAAAAAAAAAAAGGGATCACAAGCCTACAGTACTAACTAAAACTCGTAGTTGGTTGTTAATTTATAATAAACGTATTTCTACATTCGATGATTGGTGTGTTGTTTGATATTCTTGGAACTGCATAGTTCTGTTATGAATTTAGTCACTTAGTTAAAGTTGCAACGTCCTCATCTCGTAATTTAGTTGAGTTTATGAAATTGTCTTTTAAGATGTACTTCCTCCGTCCCAAATAGATGTGAGTTTGTGAGAAATGCATTTGAGTGCAGTGACTTAACATAATAATCTTCATAGGATGCTCTTAAATAGAAGAAAGTGGGTTCAAATTCAAATAAACAAGAAGTCTTCCTCCTAGACTGGAAAGTATACTGGAATTGGATGAAAGGACATGTGGTTCTGCCATTCACTTGACGTGCATTTCACTTGATTTTTGTGGTTCTGCTATTCATATTGAATCGTGTAAATTGTTACTCGATTTCATGCAATTACAAAGCCTAGCAAATTTGCATAATATCCTAATATTCTTTAATCTCTTTCTTTTGTGCTTTGTTAGAATGGATCGTAGTTGGATGCATATCACTGATAGATTCAAAGATCCTGAATATGGCACAGGTGTTGGACAATTCATGAGTATGGCACGCCAAAATGTAGACGATCTCAATAGGGTCAGATGCCCATGTCGAAAATGTAGAAATCGTTATTACAAGCCTTTGAATGTTGTGGAAGACCACTTATGGCTGAACGGATTTAGTCAAGAGTACACAAAGTGGGTATTCCATGGGGAGTCTGACAATTTAGAGACAACAGTTATCCAAGAAAGCTCTGATGACGACGTAGTGAGTGATTACGAAGGTGACGAGATGGAAGAACTTTTAGAAGATGTTTATATGGGTACTTTCAGACATGCGGGGGTGGAAGAAACTTCTACCCCTAATGGTGCTGCATGGGGTGAGTGTGACCCTAAAAAGGTCCAAAAACTATGGGAGGATGCTCAAATTCCTCTTTATCCGAGTTGCGAGACTTTTTCAAAGTTTTCATTCGTTGTGAAATTGCTTCACTTGAAGACCATTAATAACTAGAGTTCAAAATCATTTGACATGTTACTTTTGCTGTTGAGGGATGCCTTCAAATCGATTAGGGTAAGGTTGCCCAAAACATTTTATGAGGCAAAGCAACTCAGGCGTGGCCTAGGATTCAACTATGTCAAGGTTGATGCATGCAAGAACGATTGTGTGCTTTTCTGGAAAAAGCATGCAAGTCTCTACCAATGCCCAGTTTGTAGTGAGTCTTGGTGGTCGTCTGATTCTAGGAGGCAGAAGAAAATTCCTAACAAGGTCTTACGGTATTTTCCATTGAAGCCGAGACTACAAAGATTATTCATGACAAAAATGACAGCGCGGGACATGAGGTGGCACAATGAAAAAAGGGTGGACGATGAGAATACTCTTAGACACCCCGCTGACGGTCAAGTATGGAAAGAGTTTGACGAACAACATGCTTGGTTTGCAGAGGATGTTCGCAATGTAAGGTTGGGTCTAGCAAGTGATGGGTTTAATCCATTCGAAACTATAAGCGTGTCGTATAGCATGTGGCTAGTGTTACTTGTGCCATACAATCTGCCTCCATGGAAGTGCATGAAGGAGCCATACACCATGATGGCCTTACTAATTCCAGGTCTCAAAGCTCTTGGAAACAATATCGATGTCTATTTGAGGCTTTTGATTGATGAGTTGAAAGAGCTATGGGATAGTGGCGTGGATACGTACGATGCTCATATGTCCCAGATCTTCCAATTGCATGCTGCACTACTCTGGACCATCAATGACTTTCCAGCCTATGGAAACCTCTCAGGATGGAGCACTAAAGGGAAGTTGGCATGTCCAGTGTGTAACAAGGAAACTGTGTTAATGAGACTGAAGTATGGTAAGAAACAATGTTACATGGGCCATCGTCGTTTCTTACCAATGGGTCATGCTTGGCGAAGAAAGAGGGCTTTGTTTGATGGAAGTGTAGAGCATCGACCGCAACCAAGAGAGTTATCTGGGGTAGATGTGATGGAGCAATTACAGAAGTTGAAAACAAGGCCACCTGGGAAGAGCCCTCTATTAAAAAAAATTCCACGTGAGTCATACGAGCTAAATTGGACCAAGTATAATATATTCTTTTAGTTACCATATTGGTCAACTATAAGGCTTAGACACAATCTTGACGTCATGCATATCGAAAAGAACATTTGCAACAATATCTTGGGAACTCTATTGAATCTAGAGGGTAAAACAAAAGACACTGTAAAGACGCGAAAGGATTTGGAGCACCTTGGACTAAGACCAGAACAACACATTCAGGAGCTCAATGGACGTGCGCAGGGTCTAATGCCGCCTGCATGTTACACATTATCAAAGGTCGAAAGGCAATCATTTTGTCAATGGGTAAAAGCAGTGAAGTTTACTGATGGATATGCCTCGAACATTGCCCGTTGTGTCAATGTTGCTGAATGCAAGTTATCAGGGATGAAGAGCCACGATAGTCATGTATTCTTGCATCACTTGCTTCCTTCAGGAATCTGTGGTTACCTTCGACAAGATATCCGACAAGCCTTGATCGAGCTCAGTTCCTTTTTTAGGGATCTATGCGCGCGCGCACACTTGGCATAGATGTCTTACTTCAATTACAACGTGAGATTGCTCAAATATTATGTAAATTGGAAATGATACTCCCTCCCTCTTTCTTTGATATTATGGTTCATTTGGCGGTTCATCTTCCCACTGAGGCGCTCCTTGCTGGTCCAGTGCAATATCGCTGGATGTATCCAATTGAAAGATCTCTCGGCAAGTTGAAGCAATTTGTACAGAATATGGCTTGCCCTGAAGGGTCAATTGCAGAGACTTATGTTGATAATGAGTGCTTGACCTTCTGCTCCATGTATATACGCAATATGGAGACAAAATTTGATCCGAATCGTGACAGAAATGCGGATAGGGGTCAAAATAATATGGATAATCAATTTTCTGTTTTCTCCCCATATGTTCGTCCATTGGGGTCCTTGAACACCCGTCTCATGGATAAGTGCCTTTTTGCTAAGGCGCAGTGGTATGTCCTAAATAATTGTACTAAAATTGCACCTTACTTAGAGTGAGTTTACTAGTGGTTCTTACCGATCTTTGTACACTTTGATAATATACTGGATTATTTTAGATTTATTTACACTATTATTGGTATGTCATTGTAGGGAGCACTACGAGATCGTGCGAACAAAGTGGCCAAACGACTTTGCCAAAAAACACGAGGAAGAGTTTCCCTTGTGGTTCAAGAAACAGGTAATGTTTTCCCTTAAGTGCCTTAATATTGCTATTTCTCCTGCAAAATTGCTTTTATCTGTACGTAGTATTGTTGTCTTCCATCGTTTATCTCAATTAAGGCATTTTGTGGTTAATACATGTTGGATGGATCATTGAGTTCACTGTGCTCTACAGATAAAAGAGAAGCACGCTAGGAGTGAGGTTAGTGTTCCTCCTGCTTTGTATGCACTTGCTTGTGGTGCTGAACCTCGTGTTGGATCATTCACAGGGTGTATTATGAATGGAATGAGGTTTCATACTGCTAGTATGGAACAATTTCGTTGAACACAAAATAGTGGAGTGGTGGTTGATGGATGGCACGACAAGTCCCGTATTGATTTTTATGGAGTGCTTGTCGACATTTTGGAGCTGCGCTACCTAGATGGTCATAAGGTATATCTCTTTTGTTGTGATTGGTGGGACCTCTCTGACAAAAAGAGAGGGATACGAGTCGACGAGCATTTCACAAGTGTTAACATTTCTCGCCGATGGTATCAAGAGGATCCTTTCATCTTGGCAGGTCAGGCAAGACAAGTGATTTACATTGAAGATACTAAATTACGTGGTGATTGGCGGATAGTTCTAAAAATCCCTCCGCGAAACATGTACGATGCCCCACAAGCTTCTGTGGATGAAGACAAGGATATAGAGGTTGCCCATGATGCATTGCAAGAGGAGGTGGCCACGGGGTTTAATTGTACAGTCTTGATGGTGGATGGTCTTTCTGGTCCATTGCGAAGAAATGATGTGGACCCAGAAACCGTTGAAGTTCCTCTACTTGCTACTATTGAAACAATCAACGATGAGGATGATGACATCTATGGAGATTATGAGAGTGACGGTTGTATATCTAATATGGCTGAGAATGGGTCCAATGAAGAGGACTTTGAGTCGAATGAGGACTGTGATTGACAGTTGTCAGCTGATTTTTTATCCCCACCAATTGATATTTCAAAATTGGTGAGTGTTCTCTGTTTTTTGGATGTGTGTTGTCTTTGTTCAGTATTACTTGAAACAATTATTTGGATGTTTAAACTCTATGGGTTGCGATTGTGTTTATTTGAATGTAGGGTTGGTGCTGATGGTGATAATGTGCTGGGTCCAGGACTAAAGATTTCCTTCTTCTTTATTTGCTGAGTATCTCCTAAAAATGTGAAGAGTACAAGATGTAGGAGCTAGCCTCTCATTTTGCCAGACTTGACATATTTTTTTGAACTTTGCAACTATAGTATCCAGTAAACATGATGCTCTGTATGTTGGATTCACTAAGTTGGTATTTTTGAATTCTAATATTTAGATTATGGTTAGTAATTACACCTTGGCAATATTTGGCTTCTGGTTAGTAAAACGATTGGAATTATTTATCTCATGGTCAATGAATTGTCACAAAATTTTTCAATTAACATTTTGGATGATTATAATCCATATTTGTTTAGATATATAACTAGTGAAACCTCCACATA
The DNA here is from genome assembly GCA_003952965.2 of Morella rubra. Classification (NCBI taxonomy): domain Eukaryota; kingdom Viridiplantae; phylum Streptophyta; class Magnoliopsida; order Fagales; family Myricaceae; genus Morella; species Morella rubra. Next base: position 35,728,493 of record CM025855.1, read on the forward strand.
AATTAAGAGTTTAGATAGTTTAAATTATTATATTTTAGTCATCATAATAAAATTGAATATTTTCAAAACATCGCTTACCAAGCTTCACTAATTTCAAAACACAACAATAGACTTGTAACTATAGTATAGGAAAGATAAAGCTAAATTTTTGAGAGCTTGCCTATTTTAGGGGACTTAGGCAGTCGCTTAGACTGCTCATAACTAGTACTGTCTTTATAAGTGGATAATTTCGTTAATCCATATCGATCCAAAATGTTGCCTACAACATTTTGGTCCACTAGAGCATCTGAAGGCATAGTTTGAACCACCTTGATTTTACCTATTTGTTAGAATGAATGAGTTATTGGCTTAGAAAAAAACTGTTGCGTTTAGCACAATATATATCAATGGACTAGCGATTATAGTGAAGACTAACGACAAGTGGGAACATTGACATCATAACTCATTAATGTCTTCAACAACTCAATGTGGTGTAAAATATGAGTGGCCCATGTCATTTTAAGTCAATGCATATTTGAAGCTAGTTCATTAAATAATATCAAATGGTTTTTTTTTTTTTTTTTGGATGTTCTCTTCTGTTATCATATGGATATTTCTAGTAAACATGAAGATGATGTAGTTGAGAATTTATAAACAAAGCAAACAAAGGTGGAATCCACTATAGCTAGGAGCTGCATTGATTCGTATATGCAATAATTTAAAAATATATTATGACCAAATTAAAGAATAAGCATTGGTCAATGTTGCAGAAACTGAGGAAAATTAGTTGTAGGTATAATGCAATTTTCATTTTCTATTATTATTGTATTAAACAAATGTTGACTTATACACGTAGCACAAAAATATAACTTATACTATTTCATAAATTATACTATTTAACCCACATTTTGTGGGAGGTATGGAAAAGTCAACACGTAACACAATTTATAAGTTATAATGAAAATTGACATTGCGCATGTGTATGGAAGTCATTTGTGAGGGGAGAGCAGCTTGTACCAACTTTATAAATGGAGGGAAAAAGATGCGTGCGCGCACAAAAAGTTCATTCTGTAACCACGGTCTTTTTTCCCTCCATTTAACCCCATAAAAGAGTTATCTTCTGCAACTCTGGGTATCTTGAAGGTGAAATCGTCATGTACTTATTGAATCATGATAATAGGTGTGTCAAGAGGAAGGAGACGGCCGATTGGTGGAAAGAAACACAAAAATCATGGGCGTGGCCAAACATCCCAACCCCTAACCATGCCTGAGCTTATTCCGCGAGACTTTTCTGACGATGACTCCTCTCAACCGCCAAACGACATGCTGGAGGAGCTTCGGGAAACAGGCGAGTGATAATATTTATGGTAGATGTGTGCTTTGTTGATCAATATTTTTGTTTGTTTGTATTGAAATCGTTCCCTTAACCACCCTATGCTACTGACGTTAAAATCTTCTCTTATCTGTGGTTGGACAGCAATGGCTCCGAGGAAGAAGGGGCGTGGAAAGGCAACAGGAGCCATGTTAGAGAAGTTTCAAAAGAAAGGACAGATTGCTGTGCAGGTCCCTGCAGGCGCAAGAGGGCCAATTGCTAAGAATGAACGACTCTTTAAGGAAAGGGTAACGTATTTAGTTCGACATTTCATTGATGTCCATTATAAAAGCTGGAGCGAAGTCCCAAAACAGGACAAAGAGGAGATATATGCAAGGATATTGGTAAGATTTTGGTGTAAACTTAGCAGTTGTTCTCAGTAAAACAGAGTACATATGAGAGGACAATTAGCTTAGTTTGTTGCTTTAATGTCCTACCTTCATTTGTGAAACAGGGAGATTTTGAGCTTGACTGGCATCGCCATGAAGACCAGGCTTGCATTAAGGCACGAATGGCGTACAGCTTCAGGTCAATTAAATTTCACCTCCACAAGTTGTACAAGTCTTATGCCACTAAAGAAGAGGCAAGGGCTCATCCACCTGAGGAAGTTGCAATGCCTATTTGGGAGAAGTGTTGTGATCTATGGGAAACAGAGGCCTATAAGGTATTCATATTTTTATTTTGGAATAATCCATTTATGCTATCAAGATTATGATAAAACTGCTGGTGCTAACTGGCAATACGACAATTGTTGTGTAGAGGATTAGCTAGAGAAATACTATCAATAGGAAAAAAATGCTAGTGAACCACACATCTGGATCCAAGTCCCTACTTTGTTTGTGTATGGAAAAGGTAATTTAATGGATTCTCCGACTCTGTCCACATCCATGTTAGTTTCCACGTTTTAGCTACCCTTCTAAAATATTCATTGTGCAGATTGAAGAGGATAAAAACATGATAGAGTTCTACAAACGCACTCGAACAAGGGCAAACTCATCTTGGTGGGTCACACCAGCCTGTGAAGAACTATATGTAAGCCTAGCTAGACTGCTTATATGTGTTGGCTTAAATAAACTGAATTTTGTTGAATTTATGTTCCATTGATTCTAGTGTATTGATTAATTTTTATGCTTTTGCCTAAATTTTAGCAGACAATTTGTTGTTGGTTGCTTGCACGCTGGTATCATATCAGCAAATTCCTATTTTTGATTGCCTTCACTTGTACATTTACTACGATACTTTATTGTATTTTTTGGCTTATGGAGCTTGTGACTAAGATATATATTCTGCTATTTGGTCCCAAAGTAATTTTTGGTGTTGGTTTGCTTTCACTTGTTCATTGTGCAGGAGAGAATGAAGACATTGTACGCTGATCGTGATCCTACACAAACCTCACGAGAAATTGCAGAGGAAGTCTTTCGCAAGGTGATGGGGTCAAAATGTGGATACATGAGAGGATTAGGCAACTCTGTCATTCCTATCCCCTCTCCATCATCTCGTTCCTATCTTGTAACCCAACTTACTCAAGAAGTTGAGAGATACAAATCAAAGCTGAAAATTTCTGAGGAGAAATATGATACCTTGCAAAATAACGTGACTACATTGATGTTTCAACTAGCCTCATACCATGAGAAGATAGATTTACTGTGGTCAGAGAGGAACTCCCAAGAAAATAGTCAGGATGAAACTCTCCCATAGAGGAGGGTTCCATGACACTTGTGAATGCTAGGTGAGTTTGGCATTTAAGATACAATATTTTGGACTAAGTAATGATTTTATATGCTGAGTGATTTTTTAGAATACGTTGGGTAAATTTTTTGATGCTCTCAACATTTTGGACACAATTTTCTTATGACTCTTAACATTTGTTGTTGTCTATTGATGTGAATGAATATGTGCAGGCATCTGTTGGTTTTTTGAGACATCCTAGGTGGGTGTTTTTTGCTTGTTGGAAGAGCAGAAGCTTAGTAGTTTTTTGAGACATAGGTGGGTGTTTTGAGCTCCTTGAAGGGGATGGAGTGTGAGCTGTGGTTCCTTTTGTTCCAGAATTGTGATTGGCTGACCTTTTTTGTTGGGTGATGGATGAACACAAAATCAGGAATGCAGCTGGTAGGTGAATCTTTGAACACAAAGTCTTAATCTCGCACTAAAGGATGAGTGAAGTAAATTATCAAACTATTGTCACCATTTTTGCACATCGTTATATTGATGTAAATATCTGCTTATGAAAATTATGTATAGGAACCACAGCTTTTGTTCAAATCAGATCAAACTTGTAGCATGAGCATATTTTTTTGTTGCTCACCATGGATGTAAAGAAAGTGTGTATATGCTAATAGATTAACACAAATCTTTTCTCAGTCCATCTCTCATTACCATTTGTTTAAATTTATTGTTCGAGAACAGGGACACTTGGAATGAGTTCTCAAATGAAAACAGGACACTTACAGAAAATGGAAAAAAAAAAAAAAAACGAAAACAAACCTGCAAAATAAAGAAAACACAACTTGACTAGCGACAAAGTAGCATTTCCCCAAAAAGTTGATGTGGTTATATCTGGGCACCAATGACTAAAGATATTTTCATGTGGCCAAAGCTAAAAAACAGAGTAAACTGCAGCAATCATAAATGGCCATTATACAAAAGTTTGTCGTTGTAACACAAATCAAATAGGTGTTGTGGCAACGAAAATTTCGCCGACTCGCCAAAATTAAAATTATATCTGCAACATCACCTAAAGCGTCGTTGCAGAAACCATTCTTCGATGGAAAGAAAACTGTAGCCACATACAAAAACTTGCCGCAAATAGAGATCGTATAGGCATTGCTGAAACCTTTTACTGGCAACAGAAATTTCGCTGCAATCAAAACAATATCTACGACACCTAAAGCTTGGTTGCTGAAATCGTTCATCGACAGCAAGAAAATCGCAGTCACAAATGGCTTACAGCAACATAAATCTGCGACACTGCCTAAAGCTTGGTTGTTGAAACTGTTCATCGACGGCAAGCAAACCGCAGCCACAAACATCTTACGACAACATAAAACCATGTCACTGAAGTGCAGCACCTATAATCGTGGCCATTACCAACGGTTTGGGCTCATAAATGTGACGAATTAAATTGGTTGCTCTTAACTTCTTGCGATGATTTGGGCTCAGAAATGCGACGAATTAAATTGGTTGCTCTTAACTTCCTGCAACAGAAATAGAACAAGGGAGAGAGTTAAAAACAATAGAATAGAGTGCACTCTCGCGACTCTAGTATCTGTGGTTATTACTGAGTAAAAGGCGATGGAAGAAAAATACGTTGCTGGATACAAATAGTGATGACATAAAAGCAACAGAGCTTCGACAGTTTTAGAATTGTCACCTGTGAGTTACAGCGGCAGAAATTTGAATTTTAGCTACATTCATATAGTGCCGTTGCACATCGGTTTTCTTGTAGTGAGCTATTGCATAATCTAGATGCATATATGAGACAAAAGAAGGGTTGTCCATATTTTCTTAACTAGAAGTCTCCCTCCATCGAAGAGATAGTGGTTTGGTGGTTCTTACATGGGTATATCGCAATATCGATCAGCTACACAGAGATCCGGCCAGCTAAATAGACACGTACTGCAGTACTACACCTTTGAAAAAACCTCCTCATGAAAGCTGTGTTTACCCCAAGGCATTAATGGGCATAGCAAATGCTAGTTGCTCGATGTTGTTGTCCTGGTATATATGGATACCAAGAATATAGGGTTTTCCTTCACGTACGTGTAGAAAGAATGGAATCTCTCACAAGAAAGGAGGCTAAGAAGGACACCAAAATTCCGATGGCTCTGATACCACGTAGAAAGAATGCAAATGGAAAAATTTGAGAGAATTCTGTGTATTTCAATGTATATAGAAGGGCACCAGAATTCTAGTGACTCTGATAACGTGTAGAAAGAATGCAAGCGGAAAAATTTGAGAAAATTATGTGTATTTCAATATGTATAGAATTGTACTATTTATAGGTGAAGAGGCCATAGAAGAAAAGGAATGCAATAATTACATAATAATTACAAAATGGAAAGAATAAATTAAAATCATCTAATTGCTAAACTTAAGGATTACTCAAGAATGATGCCCAAGTAATGAGATATATAATATATCTATGAGATATATGAACAGTACGTATTACCAAGATATATAACTAAATTAGATGATGAAAAGGTCTGCCTTTGCTTACCAAAATTATGAAATTAGATGCATGTTTTGACATTGACATTTGACTGCAAAATTTTAGATTACCTGTCGAAATATTTATCAACAACCAGCCTGCCGGCAGCCAGCAATTCCTGTTTAAGGTGTACGCTTCGAGGGAATCAGGTCATGTTTCCAGGATATAGAGCAGCTAGGTACGTAAGTCTAATATACGTTAACGCTGAAGCCTGAAGGTACGTACTCTAATGCGTTTCAAAACTCAATCAAATATATATATAATTTATATTATGAATTAATCTATACACGAAAATTTGTTTATCTTCATATACAAGATATGTATCTGTACGTATTTATCCAATAGAAATAAATCAGATGTGCAGAAAAAACTCGAAACATGCATTAAGGTCATCCCTAAAGCATTAAGTACGCAGCAGGTGCCACTGGCCGTTTAGTATATATTATAGTACGTTAATTACCACTGAGATCCTGTTACTAACCAAGCCTTGGAACCCCCAGTCGGGGTAAATGCGTACAGACAGAATTAATTTGCTTTATTTTTTCTTTAATTTCCTCCGTGCGTACGTACTATGTCATATATATATATATTATATGATCACTATGGTACTTCATGAACTAGCGCTTTGTCTCGATCTGTCTCTCCAACCGGGTTATACGGTCGGTGCAATTGTTTAACGTACAGAAAACTGATGATCTGTACTGTTTTATTTGAGAGTACATGTAGATGTAGTACAAAAGAGGGGAAGATTTTACAAGGCAAATATTGCTGCATGTAAGCTTTTTGCCTACGATCGAAGACTTGGACGAAAAAAATATCTTGGATTTAAAATCGCATCTATAAACTCTACCCCGCCCACAGTAGAGTCACCCATTTCAAATTTAAGAGGAATTATTTCCTAGCCATAAGAGGCTTTACAGTGTGCAAGGATTCTGTGCATAGTCATGAAAAGCAACATTAGTAATTTAAAGATATAAATTTAACATTCTAAAATTGACCAATTTAATTAGAGGAGGGTATGATCACGAAGATATGAAATACTTCCTCACGCATGATATCATATATAATTAATATCATACTTTTAAAAGGGCTTTCACATGATAGATGATATATATATATATATATATGCAACCCGGTGGCGATAGCTTGAATTTAAGTCAATTGATAAGAAGCACTTAAAGAACAACTTGTGAATGTAGAAATGGGGTCAAATTAGAAAATTAGAGTGAAAAGTAATATAGCCAATTCAGTCCATTTTATGAATCCTCGTACTGATCTTGAGTCAAGGACGGTGTAATTTGAGCCACTTTTGGCGTGTCTGCCTGTCAACTGCTACAACAAAGAGATCCATCATGCCAAAAAGAAATGTGTTTTAGGAAAAACAAGACCCGCAGAAATTACACGTACCTCAAGAATCTGCTTGGGGAGTACGAAAATTAAACATGGCCACCAACTTTGCTTGCACACAAAACATCGATAATGTCGTACCTATATAGAGGTGTGCAAATTGTAGGTGCATGGGAGACAACGTGGGGGATTCTACGTAATCTTCTTACCTACAAGTCTTCCGCACGAGGAATAGTAGTGGTTTGAACCAAACCGTTTGGTCATGCTTGTAGAGCAGTTCTCGTGTATCATGTTCCGCAGGCCTAATCCTAACCTGGCCCAACTGCTTGGGCTTCTGATCGAAGGAAGCTGCTTCGTGCAGATTGCGACGCATGGAAGCATTAAAAAGTGATGCATGGACTGATTCATCCATCGAGGACAGGGACCTGCATGTTGCGGCAAAGCGCACACAGAGCGGTACAATGAAGGAAAGAATAAACTTATCGAACCTGCACCTCAATCAATTAATTAAAAATCACGCTTTGCCACCTTCCACCCATTTAGCTTAGAAAAAAAAAAGTTGATTAAAAATCCAATGCTTCTGGCACTAGCTAGCATCTTCAGTGGAGAGACAGAGAAGATTGGACCTATCTAATACATAAGAGAAATCTAAAAATTACTGACTAAATTTTAATGAGATTTTAAAAACATGCCTAGATTCTTATAATGGACAAATCATTGTCTTAGTTTAGGTCACGCTGGCAAACTCACTTTTGTTGTTACTGGTTATATTTTCTTCCAAATTTCTAAGGAAATTAATGATGTAGCATCTCACGCGTCAATATATGGTTATGTAGTATACTACGTGTCTTAAAATAAAATAAATAATAATAATAATAATAATAATAATAATTAAATAAAAAAATATTGAACCATAAAAAGATATTATAGTTTTATTTGGAGTTAATTATAATTTTCTCCCTTGAATTAGCACTCTATTCTCAAAAATTCCCTTAAATTATAACTTGTTATAACTCATCCCCTCGATCTACATTTACCGTTACGATTCAATCCTCCACCCATATTTTTCTGTTATGTGAGACATTTTTCATCCCAAATGAACAACATGTGGGACTTTTTTTGCGCAAAAATATCAAATTGCCTACACCCGTTGCTTTTTAAATTTCAGTGCCATTTCCAAAAAGAAAATCGAATTTGGGCAAATTTGCGTTGGGAGGCAAAACCACAGCTTTCTAGAGCTAGGTAAGAAAGGGAGAGACAATTTGGTATTTTCGCACAATAAGGGTCCTGCGTGTTGCTTACATGTGATAAAAAGCATTGCACATAATGGAAAACCTGGGTGGGAGACTGAATCGTAACAGTAAACGTAGATTGAGGGGGTGAGTTGTAATGAGTCATAGTTTATAGGGTTTTTAAAAATGAGGTGCTAATTCGAAGGAGAAAATTGTAATTAATCCTTTTATTTATTTTAGTGGCATACCACATAACCACATATTAACACTTGACATACTACATCATCAATTCTCTTAGAGATCAAGCCAGCAATGTGATGAAATGTACTTACCCGAAAAAAAAAAACATGTGATGAAATGAATGAGTTTGTAAATGTGGACTAAATCCAATCATTGATTTTTTAATTTTAGAAATATGGGCAATTTTTTAAAAATCTCATAAAAATTAATGTAGTAGTTTTAAATTTCTCAACAAAAAACTACACCAAGTTATCACCAGAAAATAAAGTATGCTTTGCGATATGGTGTTAAGGGTACTGAGCAATGGCTCAGATTTACTCTTTAAACTTTAATGGTTGAGATTTTGCCATGTCAATTAAAATTTTTAACCCAAGCCCAACCCATTTACCCACCCATTCAGCTGTGACCCACTCGCGTAGAAAGACAAATGCGTATGAGAAAAAAACCCAGATTTTCGTCTTCCTCCTTGTCTTCCTCGCCAAAAAACCCTCATTTTCGTCTCTGCAGCTCCTCGCCAGATTTCGTCCCACATGTTTAATGCTCTTATTAGTCATTAAGCCTATGATCACGGCAAAATGAGTGCATGGCTATAAAAAAATTATGGCTTGATCATTTAAGTTTTCAAAAACGGATGAAAAGGTTAATGAAATTAATGACTCTACATGGTTATAAGGCCGGCCGTTGTTTGAAGAAAATGTCCGCCCACGAAATTAATGAGTCTACATGGTTACATGGTCACTAACAATAAGACTATAACCACCGCAGCCACTTACTGTGAGGCCGGCTGTTGTTTGAAGAAAATGACGAACCATGCCAGTCCATGGTTAGAATAATTAAGACAGAAATTAATAAATAATATCAATGCAGTATTGCTTATATTTGCTTTTAGAATTAAATTCTACAAGCGGAAAGCAAGGCGAGGAACACAGTTACACAGCTAACTTACAGATCAGGCGAGACGAAAATGAGGGTTTTCTGGCGAGGAAGACAAGGAGGAAGACGAAAATCTGGGTTTTTTTTCTCATACGCATTTGTCTTTCTACGCGAGTGGGTCACAGCTGAATGGGTGGGTAAACGGGTCGGGCTTGGGATAAAAATTTTAATTGACATGGCTAAATCTCAGCCATTAATTTTTATAAAGAGTAAATCTGAGCCATTGCTCAGTACCCTCAGCACCATATCGCAAAGCATAGTAACCGATCCCATTTCTTCTCTGCTTTGTTTTCTCTTCTTAATTTTTGCTTCTAGGAATGTTGGTCCGGAGGAGGGTGATGACCTAGAGGAGGGTGGCTAAGTCCCTTCAGGCTCTTGTGGCCCATGGCTTGCTCTTCTCCTTCACTCTCTTGCTTGCGCTCAAGCTTCAAAACGTCGTGCCTTATTCGTGGTGGTTCGTAATTTTTTTTCATTGCTTTTGTCTGTCAAGTTTGATTTTTGTTATGTTAGATGAATATTTGCTTTGCTATAAGTTTTCCACTGGAAAAGTGGAAGAAAAGGCAAGAGAATTTAAGTTCTTGGGACAGCTATTAGAAGTTAGAAACCTGTTTGCGTTCTCTGGATAGTACCCATTTTTCTTGTTCTTTATTCTTTTTGGTACATTTTATATGGAGACCTGAACATACCCAATTTTATGAGTTTGTTATTTATTCTTTGGCTTCCTTGCTGGGTTTAAATTATGTATATCAAATGTTTTCGAGAATTGAGTTGCCCAGAAAAATTTCAGGTGAAGACTTGTGGGTTGTGTATAAAAATGTTACATTTCTTATTGTTTTGTCGTTAATTCTTGCATTGACTTCATAGATTTTGATGTATTTACTTTTCTCTTAAAATTTCGTTTGGACTGATTGTTGCTAAAATATTGTGGAAAATATGATCTAATGTCTCGGAAAGAGCTCTGTATATTGGGTGTGCTAGCTTAAGTGGTAGTGGTCCTTGTTGCATTTGGGTCTGTTTTGGTTGCCGAGGTAGGAAGGCAAATTTTGGTATTTCCGTTTTATGTAGGTCTAATTTTTAACCACTCAGCAAATAGGTATAGATATTACCCTGTAACCGTAAACCTTTTTTTTTTTTTTTTGCCTTGTAATTTATTTCATTTGTGTGATAAGTTATTGGTACTAGACGTGTATATGGGGTCTTTGAGGTGGAAATTTAAGCTTTTTGATGCATTTTAAGTTTTGCTTTGTGGGGTTTAAGGCTGATTTAAGACAAGTTTTGATAGTTTGGTTGTGATGGCTTCCTCAGACATCAATTTCATTGCGGTTATACTATCACTTTTTAGGATTATAGTTTATGCTATTGAACAGTTTCTGTGATTGTAATTGTTGGGTTATCGTTCCTCTTAGCTATCTTCGTTATTTTTCTTCTTTTGCTTGTATTGTATAGAAATTCTTGCTTTTCATTTTTACAGCAAATCTGAAGGTTTGTTATGTGCTTAACTGGTTTAATATCTCTATGTCAAGCAGGGAGTTTTCCAAGGATCGGGAATTTGGGTGGGAAGTGAGTAGCGGGCTTGATGTTCCTTCCATGAATTGAAATCTGTATGTCTTTTCCATTGTCCTAATTTCCCTTTGTCCTTATTATGGTTGAAAGACTTGCACTAATACCAACTGCCTTATTGGATTAAGCTTCATTTTTTTTTTTTTATTGCTTCTGTTTATTCTGCTGTTTGCTTGTAGGAGAAATCTTCCAGTAGACCAAGCAGAAGGAGTTCTTCAAGCACTTTGCCTGCAAGCATTAGGACAGGTGCAAAATTGGTTCTTTGGATTGCCTTAATTGATGAACTCTTGGGACATTTATTTCTATTTCTCATGTGATATTTGTTTTCAATTACAGGAATTCAAAAGGACATTAATGTGTAAAAGGAGGAAGATTTTAATTGGTCCTTGCCTATTGTGTTATATTTGAATATTTTAGTTGGTTTTGACTATTGTTATTTTATATTATAAACTTGTTACTTTTTAGATTATTTGTAGAGATTCTTGTGTTTGTTGTAAAATGTTATTAATCAATGATGAAGTATATTTTTTTTATTATCCTTGTTTTTTAAGCTTTTACATCTAATGAATTATAGTTATTAAAATAAATTTGTATTACCAATTAAAAAAGCATGTATAGGAAAAAATTAGTGGTGTTTTAAAAATACTGGCACATACCAAAAAAAAAATGCTGCAAAACAAAAAACTGGCATAGGTTTTTAGCGGTGGTCACAAAATGTTGTTGTAGATATATAAATGCAAAAAAAAATTGAGCTATAAATGCTGCTAAAGACCTGTAGCAGCATTTTAGGGAAACGCTGCTAAAAAATTCAAAAAATCGCTTTAGGTCTTTAACGGCGATCATGATTGTTGCTAAGTGATCGCTGCTATAGGTCGTCATTTTCACCAGCGGTCGCAAAAATCAGCGCTAAAACCTATCCCGACAGAAATGTAGAGGCACGACTGCCACTAAAAAAATGCTGCTAAAACCTATAACAGCGTTTTTTTGGCAAAGACCTGTTTTTTTGTAGTGCTTTCTAGGGGTGAAAACTAACCCCTCGGTTCAGTTTTCAGCCCCAACCAAGAGGGGTTCAGTTCTTGTAAACTCCCAACCGACAGCCGAACCGCCAGTTGGGAGAACCAGCCTAGCCGACCAGGTTCGGTGGTCGGCCCGGTTCGATCGACAATATGAGAATAGCCTTCTCCAAGGCTTCAAAGGGAGAAATACAAAATAAAAAATAAAAAATAAAAAAGGTCATTGTTTGCCTCATAAGTATGCATCAATTGCATTTGCGACCCCTTAACTTTCAAAACTGCGATTTACGTCCTCTAAGTATGAAACATTTGCAATGTTTGTCCACAATCAAAATTTTCCGTTAAACTTGACGGAATTTGGCATTAAAATGACCGAAATGCCCTCAAAATAATTTTAAAAATAAATAAATATTGGAGAAATAAATTAAAAATATATATAAATTACTGAAATAGAGTTTCAATAGTTTTATTTAAATGATATTACCTTTTTTAATATCATTTTTTTTTATTTTTAAATGAATTTTTAATATTTTTAGTAATTTTTTCTTTTAGGGTTATTTTGGTCATTTTAATGCCGAATTCCATCAATTATAACGAAAATTTTAACTGTGGACGAACATTGCAAATGTTTCATACTTATAGGATGTAAATCGCAGTTTTTAAAATTAAGGGGCATGAAATGCAATTGACGTAAACTTATGGGCGAACAATGACATTTCCCCAAAAAAAATTATCACAGATGACTCTGGATAGACGTAAGGTTGCTACACACCAAAATCCTAACCTTGTCCTTGTGACCTCGCCAATGGAACATAAAAAAGCAGCTTAAAAGGTACAAAAAGAGCTCGGAAAAGATCAAATTACTGATGACAGGAAAATCAAGAACCACAATCAACTACCAACAACCACCAAAAATAGCCACAATCAACCACTAACAACCATCCACAATCAACCACTAAAAGAGAGAGAGAGAGGAAAATTGTAAATCTGGAAAAAAACGAGCCACAATCAACTACTAGAAGTCTAGATCTGTGTTGCAGCGCTGCTAGTGCGATGTAGATCTGCCCCTTCTTCAAGTGCTCTGAAGCTGTTCTGGAGGGGTTGGAGGCGGAGAAAACGGCATCGTACAAGGAGCTGCGGTGGGGGCATGAGAGAGAGAGAGAGAGAAAGAGAAAAAGAGGGCCGACGGGGCCTGAGAGAGAGAGAGAGAGAGAGAGAGAGAGAGAGAGAGAGAGGGAGATGACGTTGGCAGTGGTCATGAGCTGCGGTGGGCGGCAGTGGTCTCAATAATTTGAAGGAAACTCAAAAGGAGGGGGCGTCGGGAGGAAGCTGGGAAAAAAAAACTTTGAAATACCCTTAATACCCTTGGTTCGGTTTGGCTCACTATTCTGGGTTTCCAAAATCATGGGCCGAATAGACCGAGTCGGTTCTAAATATTTTTGCGCCGACCACCGAACCGGACTAGTCCAAAACCGGCCGCCCCAATCTGTTTCGGGCCAGTTTGGGTCAGCCCGATCGATTTTGGCCCAATCGTGTTCAGCCCTAGTGCTTTGCTTCTTGCATAATCCTCATGTCTTGGGGCCTGTGTAATCCTCACGTCTTACAAAAATTAGGTAATTATTAGACTAAAGGCCTTAAAAATAACTTCAAATGTTAGTAGCACCTAAGCATTAGGCCAACTTCTTGGGATTATTATTAAGTTTTTTGCATTGTTGTTAAGAAAAAGAAATAAATGCGAGGAAGGGGAGAGGGGAGATTGGGCTTAGGGCTTCGCTGCCCATTTTTAAAAAGAACATAGTCTTGTCATGTGGCTTTTTTAATGATGTGGCGCCTACATGGATGCCTGGCATAGTTAGGGAGGGTGTCATTGGGTGTCCAGTCAACACAGTAAACATGTGTCGAGCTATTGAATGTTTTCTATGCATCTGTTTGGATGGACAAACAAACTTGTCTCGTTTGGGTGATTCCAGAGATTAATTTGTGCAATCTAGAACTACATGTACTAAATTATTACAAAGTGAAACTACAAAAACTGTTCGAGTAATTAGGCCTTTTTTTTTTTTTTTTTTTTTTTGTGTTTTGCATTCTAGCTACTATTATTTGTCCTTTTGGGAGTTGGAACAGGAAGGTATGAGTGACTACTCCTTTTGCTTTTGTTTATTTAGTGTAGATATTTGGCCTGTGTATGTGGTTCTTATTCTTGAAGGATGAAAAGGGTTGTTGTGCTACTCTCTCATACAGTGGTCTGTGGTCAATTCTGTTGTATGTGGCTGTCACTACAACCAATTTTACATTTGGTGACGAATTTAAGACAGTGGCACGCCTCTAAGCAGGCCGGCAAAGCAAAGACCAAAGAGGAAATGCCCAAGGCTTATGATGAAAAGGAATCAGCCCGCAGGCTCACACACTGGGCTTCTGGTTCGGTGGACCACCTGCTCATTCAAGGGCCCGGGCATGATTTGGTTCGGTGGTCCACCTGCACTTATAGAAAATGTTGATTTTGTCAAACCCTTATAGAAGTATTGGACGCTTTTCATCAAAAACCGAAGATCCACAATAGCTTTTTGCCAGAGTCAAAACCTAGAAGTTAACAATATCTTTAGTTCCTTATTTTTTTTTCTTCTTAACAGTAAAAAGGCTTTGAGTAGTGTTTATGGAAAAGCAAAAGCAAGGTGAAACAGTCCTAAGCCTGATGATAACCAAGCACCACTACGGTACTAAAAAGAACTCGCATGGAACTGATTAAAATCTCCTAATCTATCACATCAGATTACTTTTAAAAATACCGAAAGAAAAAAAAAATATATGTAAAAATACCGAAAGAAAAAAAAAATTATATGTATAATCTGAAGGACTGAACCAGGAAAAATGATTGGTTTCAATTTATACGGTATCAGGTGGCCCCATTATGGAATGATAAGGATGTTTGAATTGACCAAAAATTAAAGAGTTTGTCTGCACGTAGATCTAGAAAATTATACCTCTGTTTTTTTTTTTCTTCTAATGATTTTATACTTTGTTTGTAAATCAAATTTTTTTTCTTTTGAAAATTTTAGTAATGTTGTGGCAATTGAGACAGATTAAAGTTTTTGCGAATTATGTGAGAAAGTTATTAATAAAAAATAGAGTTTTACCAGAATTGGTAAGAGAGTGAAGAGACCCATAATTTGAATAATTTTTGGAGTAATATCATACTTCATATTTTGCCCCTTAATTATGAGTCAATTACAATTTTACCCCCCTAATTATGAAAACTGCGATTTGCGTCCTTTAACTTTCGAAAATCATCAATGTATGCCTCCCGTCCAAATCAATCGTTAAGTCAGACGAAAATACATGTAAAAAAATTGACCAAAATGACCCTCTAAGACAAACATGGCGTTTGTATTTAAAATTTTAATCACTCTAAAATTTAACCATAGCAAAATAACTACACAAAATTATCACTCTTCACTTTTTCACTAACTCCAACACGAATAAATATAAAAAAATCATTTAAATCATCTCTCTCTTCACTTTTTTCACTAGCTCCAACACCTCAAAATTTTAACCACTCCAAAATTTTACAAATAAACACCATGAAAAGTACTAAAAATATTTTTAAAAAATCATTAAAAATAAAAAAAAAATATAAAATGGTATTATTTTTTAAATAAAAATATTAAAACTCTATTTCAGTAAACTATATATATTTTTATTTTATTTCTCAAATATTTATTTATTTTTTGAAATTGTCTTGGAGAGCATTTCATTCATTTTACATGTATTTTCATCTGACTTAACGGCTAATTTGTACGATAGCTTATATTGATGATTTTTGAAAGTTAAAAAACGTAAATTGCCATTTTCATAGTTAGGAAGCAAGTTTGCAATTAACCCACAGTTAGGGGGCGAAAATGACACTATCCCTATTTATATATATATATATTGTAATTTAAAGAGATATTTAAAAGGGAGAGAGATGATTTTAAATTTTTTTCATTATAATTCTGTTATCAAAATTTTGAGTTAGTTATATTTAGAAACTAAAACATGCCATTGATTTCACGATTTTCAGTTAGAATCCGGATCGAATACGACGTGGTTGACGGCCGTGACGCCGTCCAAGGGGAAAATGTTATCTGAATAGCCTAGCCAATGGCCGTCCAGAAACCAGACAGACAATTACGAGTTGATGGAACCACGTCAGGTCTAGTTTCCATCCTAAACGATATGGGAAGAATACAAGATATTCGAAAAGTAGACTAGGCCGAAGTATATATATATATATTAGAGGAAACAATAAAGCTTCTAATAAAATATATAAAAACGAATATTGCCTATATCTCCCGTATTATTTTTACGATACCCGGAAAGATGAATGATGGTGATAGAGTGTATATATTTTTTAGTACTGCACTCTTTTTGGTAGGAATTAAATAAGTATTCTTTCTTTTTGGGCAGATTAAATAAGTATTGATCTTTTTCATAGAAATTAAATAAGTATTCACTGTGGAGGGGATTCGGCTTTAGTAGGCTTTTCGGGGATTGCCACCTTAATTAACCCGATAAAATAAGTCTATACAATCTTGTCTATTTTCCAAATTTTTCGAGAAGAAAAGCTTATATTATATTTATAATATTTGTATATTTTTTTGTCTGAATCTTCAAAGGTGCCAAAGTCCCATTTGCGTAATGATATTTCAAAATTTCAAACTGGTAGGTACTTAGGATATTTTTCCTCCTAAAATATTTTCTGTGAAATATGAATATGTCAATACAATATGAATTAGGTGGGACATCTGGTTTAAAACATGATGACATATATGAACTAGTTTGAGAGATAAGATTTTCTCTCACACTTATAAATTAACTACTAGCTCCGAATTTCTCAACACAACTCTCCGAACTCTCTTTTGATTGAGACATTTTTTTTTTTTATTGTTGTTTTTCAAATCCTCCCATAGATCTTCTTCTCCGAGTATATATAATATTACCAAAAGAAAACAAACAAAAACAGAAAAAAGTGGATCTCACGTTGGTGTATATACGAAATTTGTTTTTCCTATCAGACCATACAATATATATGCAACAACACTTGAGTGTTGAAGACAAGCATGCAGAAGCAACAAGTGAAATTTTATGCTTGATAGGAAGCTAATTATTCAATGGTGGCCTTGTTTCCCAACCCGGGAAAGGTGGAGCTGGATGCGACAGCAGATACTCGTGAAGATTCAAATCTAGATATGCTGCGGGAAAAATAATAATCAAGAGTATGGGCTAGTTATGTATGCTCCAAATTCTATATAAGAAAATAATAAATGCCGCAACAGAAATACGATTTTGTTTGGTAATTTATGAAGGTCGGAAAAGCATGCAATACTTGGGGGAGATATTAGCTGTACAAAGTGGTATAATATGGTGTAAGACTAACTTGGGCAGATTCAGGCCGCCTAGTTGATCAAAATGTTACTTAAAGAATATTATCTTTCGTCTTGGATTCCCTGGACTGCTCATAATGGGGTGCACGATTGACTTAAAAAAAGAAGAAAAGGGCCTAGAAAGAATAAAATGGAAAAGAAGAAGCTCAAAAAGAAAAGAAAAAATATTTTGGGTGCACGTTCAACTGAAAAAAAAGAAAAAAAAAAAAAGAAAGAGAACAGCAGAAAAAAGAAAACTAAAAGTTAGGAGAAAAGGAACAACAAAATTAAATGAGGGAGAGGAACAAGAAATTAATAAATCTTACCAAGGAATGACAAACGTTCAAGGAGGTTAAGTGCATGCATCCATGACTCGTCCCTAGAAGATCATAAGCTGATACAGTTTTGATATATTCAATTGCATGTATACCCACCGACCTAATACTTCTAAATTGATCTTGAATCAGTCTAAAAGCTCGAAATAACCACATCTGAACTGTTTGTGGTGTTTTGACATAAAAATAAAAACGCTTGCAAAACAGCTTATTCTCGTAGAAACAGACAATAAAAGTCTAATGTAGATTTGTTCTTTTTGAGGTTTTGCACAAAAATATTTTAATTACTTGGCATGCAGGTGAAAAAGTTTTGTCCTATATAATCAAAAATTGAAAACTATATAGTAAAACCCTGATGCAATTGAAAATTCATGGTTCCATTTAAAATTGAGGTAAAATAACAGAGACCACACAATTTTTCGAGAAAATATTCCCAGTAGATTTTATTCTAAATAATTGCTGTGCCTGCTTAGAAAAAAAAAATTGCTGTGCCTTTTTTTTTTTGTTCTTGTTGTTCTTCGATGATATTTAATGTTCTTATGAATGTATAAGCAGTAAGGGAACTAATAAGTTAATAACCACCATAAACAGCCCAACCCAAACGGCCCCAAGAAGAATAGCGTGCAGAAGTTAATATCCTTTGGGCGGTGATCTATCTGGTCTAACTTTTAGAGATTTCCATTTCTGTCCAGGTCGTCCAACAGCGTTGTGGATTGGAGAACAGGTTGTCGTCGCTTCAGATTTCGCGTAAAAAGCGAAGCGAGGCGGAAAAAAACAGCCGACATTGACCTGGCCTATAACGCGGAGTAATTCATGGTATCTAACAAGGTTTCGCCTACTATCTGGCACATATTTTGATAAGCTAGGTCGTTTAACATAACTAAATAACTAAAAAGGAAAAAAAGACAACAAAACACAACTGTTTCGTAACTAAAAAGGAGAAAGAAAAAAAAAAACAGAGAGCATAGAAATGCAATTTTCTCATGACCATCTTTAATCTGAACTAGGCTTTTTTCCCGAAATTTCACAAGTTCCTGTTAAGGACCTCCAAAAATCAGCTGGGGAAAAAAAAAACTCTTTATTTGAAAGTTATTTTTATATCTTAGTCGTTAAATTCTGCTTCAATGAAACCGTCTCCTCATAACTTCTAACTGAAATCGAACTAAAAAGAAATAAAAATGGTAGTGTCGCTCTTGAAGCGTGCAGTTTAGTTTTGTTGGTTGCATGACGGTCGTTACCATGTAAAATAATGAATTATATAAATTATTAAAAAAAGATAATTCCAAATTAACGTTTAATCCCAGCAAGTCAGAAACCAGGCTCCTTTCCAATAAAATCACGCAAGCGAACAATCGTCGACTCATTTGGTTTGACGGGGCGTAAAGTCGTTGGAAGGTGACGACGCCGCTAATGATTTGACGTGGCGTGAATAATTTTCAACGGGGAATAAAATTATCCCCTGTGGCTTTACAGTCTGTCAAACGACTTAAGACCGTTCCAGGCTCCCCCACAAGTAATATTATTAAGATCTTTCTTTCCTCCTTGGGTTTTTATAAAAGCCAAAAAGGGGAGAAAAAAAATAAAGAATGATAAGATAAATAATTCGTTAGTTGTAATACAATTCATAAGATTCTCAAATCCAACTGTATTTTCTTGTTTTATTGTCCTCGTAACCCCGAGAATCTCGCTTTTCTTACAGACTTTTTCTCTCCCTTCAAAATCCTTTTGTTTTTTTTTTTTAAAAAAAGTGGAAATCCACATGAGGCCCATAAGAGTGACTGTGTAAGACAGACAATATAACCAGCGACGAACGTGCTGGTACGTGTCCAGACTCTCTGACACTCGAAGCCTTGGAGCGTCTTGTTGATATTGCTCGGTCCAGTCACCTGAGCCGCACGTGAGCGATATGGACGGCGGCGTCGTACTACTCGACCTCGTGTGCGACGTCGTGCGTGCCGGGCCCTCCGCCTCCGGCATTGCCGAAGCCGACGCTTCCTTGTCGTTGTTGCTGTTCAGGAAGGACTGCACCGATCTCGTCCGTCGGATCGCGCTGCTCAAGCATTTGGGAGAAGAGATCAGGGACTTCGGCAGCAGCCACTTTTCGAAGTTGGACGCGTCTGCTTCTTCTTCCTCTTCTTCCTGGTCGGCCGATCTGGTGGTGGCCCTCCGGGCTGCCCATCGTCTTTTGTCGCGCGCTGGAAACTTCCGTTCCAGTAGCTCTTCCGTGAGTTTCATCTTCTTACTGGTCTTTGTTTTTTTTTACTTTTCCGTTCCCTTTTCTTTTTTGAAAATATCTATTTTAGTTTGGTCGATGTGGAATCTCGCGTTTTGAATTTCTCTTCGTTTTCTTTCTCTGCATTTTTCGACGACCAAACGAAGCATTTATGTTAATTTCCGTCGAAATTATTTGTTCTCGTAGGCATATCTGCACATATGCGATGCTGGAAGAAAAAAAAAAACACTTGTGGCCTTGGTTGGTGGTATTGTCATTGATTCGATACTATCCAATCGGAAAAAATTGATTGAGAAAAGTGGATTTGCAAAATTGCATATTCTGATCTCTGCTTCCAAAATTGTTGCTGTACCTGTTATCATTTTTGCGGTGCGTGTACCTGTTTGTAAAAGATGATGTTTTCGGACTTCATAGATCATAACCGAATGAACCAGCGAATATCCCAATCCTGACTGTTGTTTGAAGTAGTTATCTCGTATTTTGTGAAGGAATCATTTAGCGACCGGGTTATGGAGCAGCATGCTGGACTAAAAGAAAATTGATTGTGTTTGCCCTCAATTTGAAGAGTGTAAAAAAAAAAGGAACGTGTTGTTTCTTTCTAATCTTTTCAAAATTCTAGGAGAAATATTGTTGTCTATTTTGCTCACATATACTCACGCTGCAGTTCTTGGTCCTGTGGGGTTAAGCTAGATAACATGAAATTTCTAGCCACCTACTGTCTGCAGGTCAATGGATACAAACACACATAGATAAATGCATACCTGTATGCTGATTCTAGGTCACAGTGATCATAATGTGAAGCTTACTTGTCGTACAGTTGGTAGTTGTAATTGGAAAAAGGAATGCTTCACAGAAATTAAGCCTTACTCTTGCTAAGACTATGTTGTTGTTATGTACATCCTTAAAAGAATGTATAGATAACCTCTCTGAAATTTGGTATATCTTGATTTTTAAGGATGGAGCTGCCAGGAGAATTGCCACCCAATTCCAATGTGTGACATGGAAATTGGAGAAAGCATTAAGCAGCATACCATATGATCAATTTGACATCTCGGAGGAAGTTCAAGAACAGGTAGGAGTTGAAAATCTATGATGCTTCCTTATCCTCTGGACTTGCGCTTCATATTTTTCCTTTTACTAGGTGGAACTGGTGAGATCACAGCTGAGAAGAGCCACAGAAAGGTATGGGCCTTTGAAGTCCGAAATGTTATCTCAGACATTAGCCCAGCTGCTGGATGGAGAAATCGATCTGGGGCAACAGGGTGACAGGATAATTGAAAGTTTGCATATTCAGAACAGTGGTGGTATTGACAATTTAGTTCCCTCAAAGCAGGATGCGATTCCAGACGGTAATGGTTCAAAAAGATATGCAAATCTGCCCAATTTTACTCCTCCTCCTTCTCCTCCTTCATCATCATCCAAAAGGCTCACAAACTCTGCTGATCCTTCTGAGGCCTATCTAGCAAATGATGATGATGCTGATGCTGATTCTGAGGGACACAACAATATGATCCCCAACAGTTTAGAGGAAATCAAGAAGCCCGATCCAGTTGTAATTCCTGAAGATTTTCTTTGCCCTATATCCTTGGAACTCATGAAGGATCCAGTTATTGTGGCCACAGGACAGGTATGATTCACCTCACACGCCATTTAAATATATGTTATTCTAGAAGAGATTGCCTGAGATGATAAAACTCATATATCTTTCTTACACCTCCCTTTTGATATATCTTTCTCTTGATTCTGCAGACATATGAGAGAGCATACATACAGCGATGGATAGATTCTGGGAATGCAACATGTCCAAAAACTCAGCAGAAGCTTGAAAACTTTACACTCACCCCAAACTATGTTTTGAGAAGTCTAATTGCTCAGTGGTGTATTAACCACAATATTGAGCAGCCAACTAGACTAACAAATGGGAAACTGAGAAGGACTGATGGATCATTTCGCGATGTTAGTGGGGACGTAGCAGTTATTCAAGCTCTAGTCCGGAAGCTCTCTAGCCGGTCCACTGAGGAACGTAGAGCAGCCGCAGCTGAAATCAGATCACTATCCAAAAGAAGTACAGATAACAGAGTACTATTAGCAGAATCTGGAGCCATTCCGGTCCTGGTCAATCTTTTAACAGCAGAAGATGTGTTAACACAAGAAAATGCAGTTACTTCCATTCTCAACCTCTCTATATATGAGAACAACAAGGGACTCATAATGCTTGCCGGAGCTGTTCCTTCAATTGTCCAAGTGCTCAGAAATGGAAGCATGGAAGCACGAGAGAATGCAGCAGCAACCATTTTCAGCTTGGCTTTGGCAGATGAGAACAAAATAATAATAGGTGCGTCAGGTGCAATCCCTGCTTTGGTCGAATTGCTCCAAAATGGGAGCTCTAGAGGGAAGAAAGATGCTGCTACAGCATTGTTCAATTTATGCATTTATCAGGGGAACAAGGGCAGGGCCGTGCGGGCAGGGATCATCACAGCGTTATTGAAGATGCTTACAGATTCAAGCAATGGCATGTTTGATGAAGCTCTAACTATTTTTTCCGTTCTTGCTGGCCACCAAGAGGCAAAGGCTGCAATCGTAAAGGCGAGCACTATTCCGGTTTTAATTGATCTTTTGCGAACAGGCCAACCCCGCAACAAAGAAAATGTGGCTGCAATTCTGCTTGCCCTGTGCAAGAGAGACACTGAGAATCTTGCCTGCATAAGTAGGCTTGGTGCTGTGATACCCTTGACAGAGCTTGCCAAGAGTGGCACCGAGAGGGCAAAACGGAAGGCTACTTCATTGTTGGAGCATCTTGGGAAGTTAAAACAGGTTTAACAGGTGTGGTTGTACCTAAGGCTAAGAGTTTATATTTGTTTATTGCTTCTAATTATTTGACAGTAAAATGTCACATACGGCTATTACCTTTTTCACCCACGAAAACTGAAAATAGGGGCTTGAGATATTAATGACTATCTCACTGCTTCTGTATATTTATTCGCTTGTGTATGAGTGTGTAAAAAATTATTTTGATAAAATCTGATTGTTTGGCACGAAATACTTTATTTTTTTAACCGAATGTTTGAAGTTTTGAATGGCTCATTGCACACAATATCCTTTGAACAATCGTTATTGGGTTTTAATTTTGGACTAAAAACTCCAATTGCCTTCGTACTAGACAACAAATGTTGTTCTTGTACAGATCCTAAATTTGATACGCTCAAATGTCTATCAAATATTTATGTCTCAAATTTTAGCTTCCATATCCCATATTCCTAAGCCCACCATTCAAACGTCTCGATCGAGAGTGTAATTCCTTATTAATGACTTCAACCTGAATTCGTAGTTTGGAGTAAATGACATCGGTTTATCTGTAGTAGAAGACTTTCTTCTTTTTTTAGTTCAAAAAGTAATCCCGAGCCCCGACTCGGTTTTTTTTTTTTTTTTTAACGAGCACTAAAAAATGAATGTAATAAAATAAAGTTAAAAGTAGAAATAGCACAGGATTCAAACGGACCTGATCTAATATATGTATGAATTGAGTTCAACCTTATGCCAAATTTTGAAGAGATTATCTTGCTTATTAACTAGCTCTCTAAATATACACCTAACCCACACTCTCGCGGCGCCGCCCACTGGCGGGGGGGTGGGGGGGGGGGCTCCGCTGTCACTTGAGGTACCCTGGGGCTGGGGGTTAGGACAAGATCTTCAACAAAAATGAATGACACAAACTCAATGATTACCGGAGTTAGACACGATCAAGATCTGCAAATATTGCATTGGACTTACGTATCAGTGACGTTTTGTGGTCGTTAAACTGCAGCAGAGCGTTTAAATGATTGGGTTTCCGAGTTATATGGTATTCGTACAGAACAAGTGTAAACGCTTAAAAGTCAGCATTTACGTAGAAAAATCTCAACTTTGATTACATGTTGAAATAATGTCCTTTTACTTTTGGTTGGTAAAGCGTTTGAAAATCAAGCCCATCCGTAGGCGTTAGTAAAGCTGCGTGATTAACTCTTAGCTCCTTTCCCAAGCGAAAAGTGCATCATGCAGAAAAAGAACACTGTACGTACGTCTGGTCTGAGCCGGGACTGGAGTATAATCTATTAGTGGAACATTTGGAAAATTGACACTTCCATATTTGCAGGATGGAGATTGATACTAAATGTATGTAAAAACAGGCAACAATATTAATTCCGAAAGCCCAAACCACAGCTGGTGTTACTCATGTTATGGTGAAAATATCTGATCTCGTTAATTTGCGGAAGAAAAAGTGCAAAAGAAACAGAAGTTTGCACGAAACTATGCACCAAATATCCTTCTGGTCTCGATTTCTAGAACAACGTGCTGAAACAACAGTAGTAAAAACCTGTTTTTTCGAGTCACTGAAACATCATGCCCTGATCCCCTCCAATTAGATCACGTACGTACGTTGGAAATGTTCAAGCTTCCAAGTTGATGGCGGACTATCATTTTGGACTTGGTCTGTGACTACTAAATATTATTTTATTACTCAATGAGAACTTTTCATTCGAAAGAGAAATCCCACATGATTAAAAAAAAAAAAAAGAGAGAAATCCCACCATGGTGAAATTCGATATTCCTAATAAAACAAGAAGCAAGTCAAATTTCACGTGCATTGGTTGATTAATGTGGATGTAGATTTTTGAATCCCCGCCGTGATCATCGTGAACGATTTTGTTGAAGAACGAAACAAATGAGACCATATATGTTACCATCTTCCCCACATATCACGGGCTTCCGGGCTTTTTGTCTTTAATTTGAAGAAAGATATAGGGTTGGTGGTAATCATCATGACTGCAGGCAGCACAATATTATTGAATGGAAGAAGAGAGCCTGGTTTTGTGTTTTTTTACTCAAAAATTGAAAGCGAAAGCCCAAGTGCGTTTTGTTTTGTCAAAAGTCGGCCAATTTTCCAAAGTTGCCCTCTTTGTTGACCAAATGATCCCCACCAATAACTACCAACGAGGCTCTCTCACACCCACCATAACCTTTTGGGAGCCTTATCAAGTATCAACCCCGCAGAGCCCTCCTATTCGTAATATACTCGAAGAGAGCGGCCAACGTTGGCTACTGAAGAAAGAGCAAAACTCCATGGGGAATAGTTTGGGAGCCAAGAAAACCACGACAAAGGTCATGAAAATTAACGGTGAGACGTTGAAGTTGAAGACACCGGTGCAAGCCGAGGAGGTGGTTAAGGACTACCCAGGTCATGTTTTGATGGACTCCGAGGCAGTTAAGCATTTTGGCATTCGAGCAAAGGCTTTGGAACCGCACCACCAACTTGAGCCAAGGAGGCTCTACTTCCTAGTCGAGTTGCCACAGGCTCCAGTGGAGAAAGTTCCAAGGAGAGTCCGGTCGGGAATAAACATGAGCGCCAAGGACCGGCTTGAGAGCTTAATGCTGTCTCGGAGGTCTGTTTCTGACCTTTCCATCATGAAACCGACATGCATTTTACCCGAGGAGTCCAAAGAAGGATCACCCAAGGGTGCAGTGCGGGTGAGAATGAGGCTTCCAAGGACAGAAGTTGAGAGGTTGATGAAGGAAAGCAAGGACGAGGCAGAGGCAGCTGAGAAGATTATGGATCTCTGCAGGGCGAACACCAGCAGTGGTGGGCATGAAACGGCACCAAAGGGCAAAAATGGCAGGGCCTTGGACGAACAGATGCATCGGAAGGGTGGCCATGGAAGGGTTAGAGACGGTAGCAAGGGGCGTGAGGTATGTTTTATAGATAAGACACTTGTCCAGTTCTCATGCCATGTTAACCGGGTTTGACATATTGGCTCGTTTGTTTGTTTGTGAACAACTTCTAGCGCTGTGGGATCCTAAATTCTTAAAACTAATAGATTTAAGGGAGACAGTTTGCGAAGTTTGTGGACCTAAAACCAATTATATGTGGACAAATGGATCATTTCTTTACCTAGTTTCTTTTACTTTTCTTCAATTTGTGGCTTTGGAGCTGCTAATGGTTTAATTTTAAATACATGACTTTCAGCAACACTCCTCATTCGAAGTTCTTCACTGCTTAATTTCCGCAACTTAGTTATGCGCTTCACTGTCATTCTTCTACATAATTTACAAAGCTTCTGAAACTTTTGAGCTAGGTTTCATAGTCCAATCCATATGGCTTATTCTTGTAGACTGTATACTTTGGCATCACCACAGTTAATCAAATCTCCTGAAAAAAAAAAAAAAAAAAAAAAAAAGCTCTCTTACTCGTTTCCCTTGAAGTCCATCTCATCCGCCATACTCTATGTTCATGCAAATTAACCAATTTGATTTTCTCACTACTCATTCTTTACTTTGGTACACTATAAGACCCAAGTGTTTCTTATCAATCTGACTAAGTGCTGCAGTGCATGCCATCGTGTTTCCATGTCTCTAATCAGGCTAGCAGTAGCTAAACTGCCCAAGTAGTAGTTATAGCTCAATATTCTAGCTCGTTTACCCTGCCGAAAATGTCAAACACGACAAACTTTATAGTTGGATCCGGTCAGAAAAAAAAAAAAAAAGATAAAGATAAATGTTACCGGATCCGGCCCGAAAAAGAAGGAAATATAGCCATCACTGGCCCCACGTGGGGATGGGCTCAATGTTGGGAATTTGTAGTAGTTATAGGACATAAACCTAAAAAGTTTGTCGTGTTTGACCCAAACTAATTATTTGCTCTTTGGATGCTCGAAACGTGCAGAAGCGAGTGAGTTTCATGCCAGTTAATGAAGGGGAGATTCAAATAGCAGTGGCAGCTTCTTGACAGCTGATCAAATATTCCAGACGAGTTGAAGTGGGGCAGAGATGATAGATGGTCGACACTCCAGAGTACTCCCAAGCTTTTCACATCCTCCCTACTCCACAAATCAGAGGGATTTTTGTCTAACCTGCAGTTAGATTATTGCTGTTCTGTTTGCGCTAGTTATGTATATGGAAGATGCTATTGTATGCGGAAATAAGAGCTTCTAGTTAAAGATAAAAAGATTATGTTAAGGAGATCTTTCTGCTACAACTTTCGAATCACTCTTGGCATTTATATGAACTAAAATCACCAGCACTTTTACACGAAAAGAATAAAAGACCTCTTCCAGCCACCTGGGTGGCGTTCAACGTGGATAGTCTGTGTCGTAATTGATCAGAATAGGTTCCCCAAAAGTGGGTGGCGATTGTTTCTACGAAAGTGGAACATGGACCAGATAGGAAGTTTCAGCGCAAAGATTTATGCTTTAAATCAACTCCTAAAGAAAAAGACGTGCAAGAAGCTCTGACAATACCTTCTGTTTCTCTCTCTTTTCTCCTCATAAACGATTACCACGTTACGTATAAGGAATCCAGAACTCGTGCCCTGCATGTGAACGAAAACGTAAAGATGTACTTGGAGTTCTTTGATTTCCTCGTGACTTTAAAAATATACTTTTCTTTCCCTGGTTGCCAAATGGAACTTTATGAAAGCTATACCAATAATACCATGAATTTAACTTCTATAATGTTCTTGCAATATGATCATCTCACCTAGGGGTGATCAAAACTGGACCGCAGACCGGACCGGACCACAAAACCGGACCGGACCGGACCGGTTTTGTGGTTTTTGCAAATTAAATCCGGTCCGGTCCGGATTTTATAAACCGGATAATGCGGTCCGGTCCGGTCTAGGGTTTTTAAAAATGCGGTCCGGACCGGACCGGACCGCATTATATAATTTTTTTTTTTTTTTTTTTATAAAAAAAGAAAAAAAAAGAATGGCAGACTATTTATTATCTTAAAACTCATATTCAATTAAAATCAATAAATCATCCATTTTTTATGTTAACTTTACAATTCAATAATCATTTAGAAATAATACTAGCAATTTTTTCAACTTAAATAGGAATTGTATGTCTTATAAAATATCACGTGCTATTTATTTATACATATATTGATGGTAAGAGTTAAATGAATTCACATTTTTAAGTCTTTAAATGAATTTACATATTTAAATTAATGAGCAAACTATAGTAGGAGTTAAATGAATTCACATTTTTAAGTCTTTAAATGAATTCACATCTATAAGTCTTAAATGAATTCACATTTTTAAATTAATAAGCAAACTATGGTAGGAGTTAAATGAATTTACATTTTTAAGTCTTTAAATGAATTCACATTTTCAAATCTTTAAATGAATTCACATATTTAAATTAATGAGCAAACTATAGTAGGAGTTAAATGAATTCACATTTTTAAGTCTTTAAATCAATTCACATATTTTAATTAATAAGCAAACTATAGTAGTAATTAAATGAATTCATATTTTTAAGTCTTTAAATAAATTTACATCTTTAAGTCTTTAAATGAATTCACATCTACAAGTCTTTAAATGAATTCGCATCTACAAGTCTTGAAGTGAATTCACATCTTTAAATTAATAAGCAAACTATGGTAGGAGTTAAATGAATTCACATTTTTAAGTCTTTAAATGAATTTACATATTTAAATTAATGAACAAACTATAGTATGAGTTAAATGAATTCACATTTTAAATTAATGAGCAAACTATAGTAGGAGACTAGGAGTTAAATGAATTCACATTTTTAAGTCTTTAAATAAATTCACATCTTCAAATTAATGAGCAAACTATAGTAAGAGTTAAATGAATTCATATTTTTAAGTCTTTAAATGAATTCAAATTTTCAAATCTTTAAATGAATTCACATATTTAAATTAATGAGCAAATTATAGTAGGAGTTAAATGAATTCACATTTTTAAGTCTTTAAATCAATTCACATATTTAAATTAATAGGCAAACTATAGTAGTAGTTAAATGAATTCATATTTTTAAGTCTTTAAATGTCTTAAATGATTAAGTTTTAAATGAATTCACATCTTTAAATTAATAAGCAAACTATGGTAGGAGTTAAATGAAGTTAAATGAAGTCTTTAAATGAATTTACATATTTAAATGAATGAATAAACTATAGTATGAGACTATGAGTTAAATCAATTCACATTTTTAAATTAATGAGCAAACTATGGTAGGAGTTTACATTTTTTTTTTAATCTCATGTGTGTTGAAAATGAAAAAAAAAAAAAAAAAAAAAAAAAAAAAAAACGAAAAAAAAAAAAATTGAAACCGGTCTGGACCACTTATAAGTGGTCCGGTCCGGTCCTTTATTTTAGTAGGACCAGAAATCCGGTCCGACCGCATTCCGGTCCAAAAACCGGACCGAATTTCCAGTCTTGCAGCCCTAATCTCACCTGACCCTCGATCCCTCTTACACGGGGGAGCTTGGACGGTTGAAAGCATTTAATGTGAGATATTCACAGGCCCTTTTTTCTTTTC
Source organism: Morella rubra (assembly GCA_003952965.2). NCBI lineage: Eukaryota > Viridiplantae > Streptophyta > Magnoliopsida > Fagales > Myricaceae > Morella > Morella rubra. The sequence continues at coordinate 35,757,657 of CM025855.1, forward strand.
TTTTCTTTTTTTTTTTTTTTTTTTTTTTTTTTTTTTTCCGTTTTTGAATCCTCACAAGCATTTGCTTCAAGCTTTGCTTTGGTCGAGTTCTCCTGCCTCCGCTGCTTAGATCAGTAGCCTGCTGTTTTGACCATGACCCATTTGGGTTCAATTCAAGAATTCGTCTTTTCGAGATTTGGTCACAAGCCAATAGTTGCAGGAAATTACACAGATAGGAGACAGAAATATGCAAGGGCACGGTTACATGTTAATTCTCGTATGATATACAGTTGAGATGAAGGGAATTTTAGAGAAGCAGAACTAGACCAACAATAACCAATTCCTCTATACCCTCGATGTTCATAACTTCATCCTCTCGTTTGGGCAACTTCTGCCCAGATACAAAATTCCATCAAAGGTGGGGAAAAAATCATATGGAGGCATCTTACTTTCCATGCATCTACAATTATGATCCCCCTATTCCTTTATTAATGAATAGATGCCTTATGGAGAACAAAAAGAAAAGGTGGGGAAAACAAAATGAGAAAAAGAAAAAACTCCTTCATGTAGACCACTGATCAGGCACTGTGAGGAAATAAGTAGTCATTGCCTTTCGGAATCTTTTCTTGTATTGCTTGGGAGAAATAATGGTAGGGGAAGCATTTTTAGGACCACCAAGTATCCCGGATGCCTTCACCCATGTCTCCAAATGCTTGTCCCAGGTATACTGTCTCATGAAATCAATGATCCCTAACACCAGCTCTTTGCGCTCATCGTCCACCCCAACCAGCAGCGAGTAGTCCATAACATCCACAGACTGTAGAAAGGTGAGAAGACGAAATAACACTATTAGATATTAATAAGGATCTCAATCACAACAGAACCGGATACTAAACTTGTGATCTTTAAGGAATCCTCTACTTAACTCCAACCTTAAATTGGGTAAATTTCATGTAAAACCGCCCCATGGATTTCCTCCTAACTCATTTAACAACATTTTAAATACTAGATTATCATCTTAAGTTACTAGGCTGAACCAAATAACTTATTATAGAATTCATCTATGTTGATTTGTTTTTATTAAGTGGAAACCAGATCCATCATTACAAGAAATGACTGTTAAGTAATTTTGAGGGATATTGCCGTGACCACACAAGATTGTTTATACTATGTTTTGATTATGTAAATTGTTGGAGGTCAACACACACTTCATCCACAATGATATCTCCAATCAAACCTTCAAATTTTGTTCTGATTTGAAATAAGGACCATCTTTTACGTGAAAATATTTGAAATCTGATGTTTATACCCTGAGGCATTCAACAATTTAGAAGTAGAGATAAAAAGACAATTACCGCCAAAAAGGATGTATCATTCCAGATAGCTCTCTCTAGACTTCTCTTTGCCCTGCTTCCAAGGAATATGGGTTTTGTCCGCAATGTTTCCAACAAATTCATATCTAGCAGCACTTTGTTTGTCCCTGTTGTATCCGGATTATAACGGGATCGTGCAGAGCCCTTGAGATCATAGACCCTTGAGATATTTCTCTTGTAAAATAGGTTTTCCATCACCATCAAATCCATTTTTGTTTCCTTGCCCCCTTTCAAGTGTTTAACAGAGACCTGCCAAAACAGGAATATGATGAGAATAACAATAAACTATTGCTCTATATATATCCAGATTCACCTACCCATTTACGTGCACGCACTGACATACACACACCAACACAAATCAAGAAGTAAAGAATGGCAACTAACCTGATAAATACCCAAAATTTTGGCAAGGCAAGTTGGGCTTCCTGAGTTAAGAGAGTCTGTCAAGTATTTAAAATATTCAGGTGCAAAATCCTCGAAGGAAACTAACTCTGTCTTTGTAACTTGTTTTATGATGAATCGTTCATCCAATGATTTGGCAAAATATACATTGCTTTTCCCCCCTTGAGCACTCCATCTCCGGCAGCGGCTCAAGGACCGCACAAAATCCACTTCATTACGGCAGCATCTTTTTCTAAGAGTGTCAAACTGCTTGGCAAAATAACAAGTGACTGAAAACTTTATTTTGCCCCCAGCAGTTGATGACTCATCCCCAAAAGAAATTGTTAGATGTGGAGATCTTTTGGGATCCTTAAAAAGGGTACCCACAGACGATGAAGCATCTTCAGATCCATATCTACCACAGTGAGCATAATCGAACTCTGAAGAGCCAAAAGCTTGCCAGTCAGAAATGACAGAAGCTGAAGAATCTTCTTTATTGATCGCTTGAGGACTCCAGCTTCCGTCATGCTCATTCAACTTATCAGCAACCCAGTTGTCATACTCCTTGGAATTAAGGGCATAGGAAATTATGCTAGTGGGTTCATCGTCAAAAACAGCAATAACTAGATCACTGTGGCCAGTTTGGGAAAGAAGCAACCGAGCCCCATCAGCCATATGAGATGCAGATGAGAGGAACGTTGGTGTGGAACCAAGTATTAAGTTCAACTTCTGTGTCTCCCGTGGTAGCATTTGGGAGTAAGCCCTTACTACAGGATCTCTCACCATTCTCCTGTACTCTCCAGAAGCATGGAAAGATCTAAGTGTCGACAAATGTAACGAAGAAGGGGGCAAGCCTTTGCAGATTCTTTCTTGGAATCTTAATGCAGAATCAAAAGAATGAACTCTCATCGGCATCATTAGCCTTTTAAAAGGAGGACTATCAGTTTGACCAACCTGCCTGACAGATCCAGCATGGATTCCATCTCCACATGATGTATTAAGAGGTTGAGCTTTCAATGGAAGTTGATTAGTACCTATCCAAGCAGAATCTATTCTCTCTGATAGAGAAGATTCCTGGGAGGATAAGCTTTCAATTTGCATCTTATTGGAAGTAACTTCTCCATCTGAATGTATTTCCTCCTCCATTTTATGATGGTTTGAGTTTAACACGGAGTCTTCAGCTTCAAAGGAAGGTAAAGTAGGCTCCTGCTCTGACTGCAAATCATTTCCAAGATACTCCTGAAATTTTGAGGATTCATAGTGATTCTTTCCATGCAAACACTCGACTTTGCCATCCTTGTAAGATGGATCTCTTTTCAGCTCTTTCAGCTGGTCATAAAATTCATCCCCTTGTGCCTGTGAAAGAAAACTCGTTTCAAGGAGAGAGTCCAATGAATAAAGCCGTCGATCCCATACATGAGAACCAACTAAAAGGGAGCGTCTCAAACGATTCAGTTCGAGAATGTCTACTGCCATCCAGCCTGGTTGTGAGATGTCCATAATAGATGGTTGTAGCAAACCCTATCAAAAAGGAGACTAATTAGACATGGAAAGATTTACTACTTGGAAACAAATAAGAAATTACACTAAAGGCACTTTGCAAGGTTTCATAGACCAGGAACCCTGTCAAAAGAATGATAAAAGTGTAGTAGTGCATACATACATTGTAATCATTTCTTTCCGTTTTAAGCATGTCTTTTAGCTGCATGATGTTGTCCTGCAACTTATTTGTGTTGGACCCATCATATCCAAAAGATTTCCATTTGTCTTCCAAGCTATCAAGTACATCAGATATCTCCGCATACAAGGTTTCCATTTTACTGACAAGCTGCAGCCAAAGGGAGAAGGTTAATAAGATGGTGACCCCCAAAACTTGCAAAGGGTACTTTATTTTTTCATATGCAGCATCAGGTCTCCTAGTAATGCAAATAGCAATTTCAGATTCTTAAAAGCACCTCTGCTGCCTCTTTTCTCAGCCACTCATGTTGAACATGACCATTGAAATCAAGCACTGATGGCGGTAAATGAACAGAAAGAATATCAATGGGGGAGTACCGGAAGAATGCAACCATGCTCCCAAACCTGTTACATTAATATTTTCAATTTTCAAATCACCAATTATTCAGAGAATGAAAAGTGAACAGTGATTCCGAAGCTGAGAGGATATACCCATAGTAACGAAGACAGTCCTTTTGCAATGAATGACCACAGGGTGCGACACGATTAGCAGTTGCATGGTTTGAAAAGCTAAGTTCCAAGAACTTTCCAAAAGAAAGTCCCCAGGCAGCATCTGACATAACAACTCTGCGAGTTGCTGGTGGAACTCCATCTACATGGGCACACCTTAGGCACCGATGCCACATCCATATCTTGCCATCCCGTTCCCCAGGTAGCTTTATAGAGGGAAGGCATCTAACATTGATTGTAAGATTTCCCTGCTGATGGGTGTAACATAGGATGTGGGCCTCAGCTGGCTCTTTACATGAACGACAGCAAGATGCCTGGCAGTGACAAGTACGATTACTAGTATCATTCCACTTTACAGACGAGAATAAGGGGAAAAAACAGCTTAATAGCGTAGAAGAAGTAAAAGCAGGAAAGGCCAAAGGACCCCCAAAAGAGTTACCTGATCAAAAAGGTCATCACGAAGATATCTACCTAGAGGTTTATCAAAACATCCATAGAACTTTATGCGCAGTAGACGAGAGCGTTCACACACGGTTCCTTTTAATACACAATGGCTTGAAAAGGAAACCAATATGCTCTGGTGAGTATCAGTGGCTGAAAGGTATTCACTAGAGACTTCTTTTTCATCCGCCCTTTCAGATTTTTTTGATTCATTCATCTCCCCAGATTGCCTCTCCTCTTGAGCCACAGATTCATGCAGTTCTAACTGGGAAAGATTTCTATTTACAGAAGGAAGTGCAGAGGACCCTTTTAGTCCCATGCACTGTGTTAAAGAGCATGACTTCAAGCTCTCACTAGATGTTAAATCATCATAGCATGAATCAGTCTGTGCATTTCCGAACCCACAGTCCATGGAATCAGTGGACAGAGGATGAACATATACTGCCTCCAATCCTTCAAGGTCCAGATTGAGACCCACAATTTCTTCATCTTCAGCAGAGCCACCATCAGCCATTGCTTGGCAACTGGTTGAAGCAAGAGAATTAGGGGCTATGGAAATAACAGGATCTGTTGTTGTTCTCCCAGGTAGAGCAATTGAGTGTTTCAGAGTCATCTTAGGCAGGCTAGCACCCTCATCAGCAAGAAAGGAAGTCTCAAGAGACAAATGATAGGCTGCAAACACTGCATATTGAACAACATCTTTAACTTTCTTTAGTTCTTCACGACATGTGCCCTTAAGCAAGACCTACGAGTGCACCACAACAATCTGATCAGAGATAAAATGAAATCTTTCACTAAAACAGCATACATAGATGCCAAAACAAGTTACTAACTGGGAATAATAGCAGATAATCTGAATTTCATCTAAATAGAAAACATTACCGTGCAACCCAAACGCCTAGGACAACCTTCAAAATACATTAAGGTTTTAGATGGTTTTTTGTGGAACTGATTTGGGGTCTCATGTTCTTCAGCTACTCGTTCTAACCGAAAGAGTTCACAATGTCCCATCCGTGCCATAGAAATACTATCAATTGATGGTGTAATCACAGCACCGGTGCACCGTGCTATACGCTCTAGTAACGGCCTCTTAACATTCAGCACTAATGAGATTTCCTTGGCTAGTAGATATTCTTGGGCATATGAAGACACGCTTTTTTCTACCAGCAGAACATTTGGTCGAAGAGCCTCGATCTTCGAAATGATCATCTTGAGATGATCATTTTCCTGTCCAATAAACAAAGCTCAGAAGTTTGTCCCCAAAACTTTCTACTACACTGAATATATTAAAAGATCAGTAATTGAAAAGAGAACCTGATGTAGTAATGTGTCAAAAGATGCCAACTGGTTAGGAACTTTCTGATACTCAAGTGATCCTCCTAAAAGAAGTAATCTAGGATTTCTGTATTGTGAGGTCATGCGCTTGTGCTTTATATTCTTGGTACAAACTACTCCCTTTATAAGGGTGCTGCAGAAACCAAAAACGGACAACATAAATGACATAACTGCATGAGATAGTATCCGAAATTAAAAAAACAGTATCTGTAACACCTCATACCTCTCACTTGGACTTCCCGATCCTATACATTTAACCTTCACATAAGCACCAGGATCCATGCTGCCTCCTCTGCTAGTGTCGGGTTTAACAAAATTTGCTGCTTGCCATGCTATTGTAGTAACTATGTCAAGCCAGTCCTCCACACCATTCTCTTTGCCGGCTTTAATACCCTCCCCCTGTAGGAGCTGTGACACAAGAGCCCTAAAATGCCCCTGTACCACAGTTCTAAGTGGTTCCTTATTACCCTCATTTGGTGCCTCCTTTGCTGGAAATATACTAGAAAGGCTGCTACTGGATGAGAACATTGCACCTGAGTCCCCAATATCATCATCTTCATCATCATATGAAAAGAAACTACTCTCCACCTCATCGTTTTCATTATCAGGCGGTGGGGGAAACCAGATATGACCACTGTTTTCAAAATCCAATGGCCTTTGAGACGTCTCATACTGGTTCCTAAAAATTGACAAGTCATCCAAGCAATCATCATTGTTATCTGGATCCTCAGAACCTAAATCAGGCTTTACCAAAACAGCCATGGATTCTTGATTAAAGGGCACATCATTCTGAGAAACAGGGCTTCCATCTTGCCCCTCCTGTACAGGATGCCCATCTCTATGAGAAGTAAAATAAATCCTAGAGGGGCTATCTGATGGACTTGATCCCACTGACCTAAAACTGTAAAATTCACGTCTAGCACTAAGACTACTTGACTCTATGTCCGAGCTGTCATGACAGTATTCACTTGATGGGCTGAAAAATTGCTTCCCAGAATCCTCCGCCTCATCTTCATCACTCCTACATTAGTAAATATGATTTACTGACACGTTAACAGATGGACTAAGGGGAACAGGAAGAAAAAAATAAATAGAAGAAACAAAGCAAGAGAACAATTAAATTATACAAGATTATGGATTGTTTTGTGCATACAAGACAATCAAATCCACACTTTGAGTTTAGAAACATCCACACACTAGTTGGTCATACAACAGAACTTTCAACAAAATAATACAAGAAGCTAAAGTTGAGGGTACTTAGCAGATACGATCATCGTTGTTGGTACCAACGTATTAAGCAAAAAACAAAAAGTGACTTTACTGACTGTGAACCATCAAAAAATTAGTTTATCCCTAGGCAACTTGTTGATGCTTTGAAGTCCAATAGATGAGAGAATCTAACAACCCTTACTTTCATCTAAGTAAATAAAATTTCAGAAGTGCAGAAAACCCTATATATAGACAGAGAGAATACCTGCAGGGCGAGGGACGAATAGATACAGGAGATGGGTGACCACTAAAAGAGGTCATGCTCCTGCTGGTCATTGCATGAGGAGAATACTCATATTCTCTGGTTTCAAGATAGCGGGCAAGGTGATTAGTCTGAATCAATTCAGTATTCAAGGAACAACCAATTCCTTTGCCACCAAAACAAGGTGGTGATGGTGGTTCAGGGCTTTCGCGGGGGCTTTCTTGGGGAGAGGCGGAAGGATGTACTTTCTCACTAGACTTCCTCCCACCTTCAAGCCTTACAGCATCAGAACAGAACTTGCAGGACTTAATAGTGCCCACACCACCCTCAGCCTTGGTCTTCATATCTAATTTGAGAACCAAAACATCATAGCCCCGAATACAGTTTCCACACAACCATCTGCCACAGCTTTGGCAATGATATCGATGAGGACTATCAGCAAGGTTCATATTACACTGGCAACACATTTTACAACCGGTACCAGACATTTCAAATTTCCCGGATAAACACAGTCGATCGCTTGCTACCCAAGAAATCCAAGATCTAACTTTCTCTATTAGATCTAGTAGTGAACTATCAGGTACGCCCATAGACTGCAATGACCCAATGAGAATTGTATAACTCCTCCTCTTCCTCCTCCTTTTTACTTCTAAATTTCTTAACTTTTTTTTTAAAAAAAAACTGATGAAACGAAAGACCTCAACCTCGGAACTCACTAATCCAATATTTTGGTATAAAAACTATCCCCAAAAAAAGAAAATTTAACAAAAGTAAATATTTGAGTAAACCCACAAAAAAAAATGGTGGGTGATCCGGAAGTGTTTTCTCTAGACTTTTTATACCTTACAACTGACTCTGATTTTTCTTTTCTTTTCTTTCTTGTCCTTTTTTCTCCCTTTTTCGATCTTCCGAAATGGAAGTAAAACTAGAAGCAAGGCTTAAATCCTCCAAGAATCAGAAAATACACCACCGGAGGAGGAAATCCACAAAAAGTACAACCAAGAACCCCTAAGAGTGCACAAATCTGATAGTATTATTTACAACAACAACATCAAAGAACATGAATTCCTTCTGATTAAATCAGCAACACATGACAGACGAGGAAACCAGAACCAGAAGAAGCAAAAACCGTAGAAAATTCCCAAGAGCTAACCGATTCCGGAGTCGTCAAGAATGCATCCGGTGACCGATTCGAGCATCACAACAGTGACACGGTCCAGTAATACCCCACAACCATCAAGAACGACACCAACTGGCACACATCAGAAAAACCAAAAGCAGAAGGCAGAAGAAGAACTAGTAGAAGAAGAAGAAGAATCAAATACTGGGGAGAATGAGAATCAAAAGAAGGAAAAGATCGAGTACGGAGAAGGTTCCGTTTCCTCCAGGGGAAACGGCTCGCATCTCGATAGAAAATGTTAACGAAGCTTCTTCCTTCCCGTTGTTACTCTCCAATACCATCTCTTGCTGCTTTCCTCTCTTTCCGCTTTTTCTCTCTCTCTCTCTCTTTCTTTCTTACTTTCCCTCTCCTCCGACTCCTCCACCTTATTAATAAAAAAAAATACAGAAATGATTTTCTAAAAGCACTTCACTTTCTCTGTCTTCTCTCTCTCTCTCTTCCCCCTCTTTGTTTAATGCAGTTGAGTAGATGATGAGTCTCCTCTTCTTCCCCCCACCTTCTCTGATTTTCTAATAACCTTTTAGTTTATTAGCCATTAATCAACCATTACGTTGATTGGTCAGCATGATGCTTAATTAGCGTTTTACAAGCCTGCTTAGTTTTAAATTCCTTTTTATTATTATTATTATTTTTTTTTTTTTTTTCCGTGTCTGATACTCTATTCTTTCTTCAAAGTCTATCTTCCTCTTTCTCTCTCTCTCTCTCTCTGCTTTATTAGGGCTGATGTATGAAGGAAGCTACAGAGAAACGTTTTTTGAAAAAGTAATGGCAGCTCATTCAGCACTAATACCGTATCGATTTTGCGTGGCGAATTGTCAGTGCGTATTTTGGTGCGATGCATGACTTCGTGTTTCACCACGCTTGGTTGAGGTGTGTGTCACGCACGCTCCCACCCCCCCGTTGACACTTGACAACATCTAGAACGCCGTCTTTCCGGGGCGTCGGGTTACCGGTTTGATTACCCGAATTAACCGCGTGCGGTCTTCGGAACTTCTATTCTGTAGATCTCGTTTGTTTGACCTCTGGATACTTCCCTTTTCTAATGCCCACAGCGCTCCCAAACCGGGAGAATAGAAAGTTCTGCATATCCTTCTGGAATTGGGAAGTTGTTAAAATCCCTCCTCTTGCCCATAAATGTTTATAATCTCACTAGATGCACAGTATTTGTGAGTGTTCTATTTTCGGGATATTTAATAAATTTCAATAATTCAAATTGTATGTGTAATTTAAAAAAAGACATACACAATATCGGACTTTAATATAAGGATTATACCATAATAAGACTAGAAATAAATAACGTGAGATTCACTCATTATCTTTCTATATCTCTTTAAAAATTGCACTTAATTTTTAATAAATAAAATAATAATATATAATATCTTTTAAGAATTGATTTTTTTTAATAAAATAATCCATGTTAAATGTATGTCAAATTATGAACAAGAAATTTTTGAAGAATTCATTCACAAACAGTATTGAGATAATGATCATAAAGATCTTTAAGAAAAAAAAAAAGTGTATTTTTCTATCCATTTTAAAATTACGTGCAATCCATATATTTTCAGTCTTAAGATCATAATTTCTCTTGTTGATTCAATCATTCAAGTGTATTTTGGACCGTCAAAAGAAAAATCATAGGAAAATAGTAATATCCTTTGCTTGCGTGCCATATAGGAAGTATATATTCTATATTGTTAGATTCGTAAAAAAGTGTTATTTAAACCACCAGCATAGATCTGCTTCTAATCCCATAACCCACTTTAGAATCAAATCTGGAATTTACAAGTAGGCGTTCTTAGTTTAACTCGAAGAAAACCCGATAGCCCCACCCCCACACCCACGGATCAGAAAAAGGGGGGACATGAGATGGCATAGCCGCTGCACATGGTACATCCACAGGCAAGGTATGGAGGGTTTGGTAGGCATTATTTGACATTGGTTTGGTAGGAAGACAACATCTGCAAAGGTGATGTGCAGCCAAAGGGGTGCCGAAAGGCGGGGGCTTTTTCTCCAATTTTCTCGCTTGTTTATGCTTTACCCTCCTGGCGTTTTGTGCAATGGACATGATTTTCCAACATATATGCCTAAGTCTTTAGTGTGACGGAATTGGTATCTCTTTGTACAGGCCGAAGATGCAGCCCACTGTTCCAAAAGTTGTATAATTCCTATACATAACCAGTCAGCGAAGGGATAAGAGAAGCCGCCCCCCGTCGACACTTTCTTCTTCATCATCATCATTCATGACTCATCTCTATGTGAAGGATATGTTATTTTTGTTGAATTTACTACTTTTCGTTTGGTATTTGGACAATCAATCCCTCTCTACTTTTATAAATTATGCTTGTCAAACTATGGGTACAAAAGGCCCCACATGTGTACATTACATCTGCCTTAAGAAAGGCCTTTTTTTTCATACAACATCCCTGCTCCTTAAGTAAATGTCTCCTACTTTTTTTAAAAAAAGACTGATTGTACCAACTGTCTTTATGATATTAAAAAGTGATAAATTAATTTATGAGGTAAGAGAAACGATAACGAGGTCCCTGAAGTTAAATTTTTGTCAAAAATTAGTCCCTTAATCCATCATCGTTTTAAACTCTTAACAGTAAAAGCTAACCGGTCACTTGATGCTCACATCACTGCCAATCCTCTTGCACCACTAGGATCTTCTAACTTGGTGTTGTATCTTTTAACATCATGGAAAACATTAATACGTCTTATATCTTTGAACAAAAATCAAATTGGATCTCATAACTTTTAATTGTCTTATTACATTTCATAAATTTTAAGAAGATTCAAGTATTTCACTTTATTTAATTTTATTTTGACTATTAAATTAGATAAAAAAAATGACGTGGATTGATAGAAATACTTTCTAAAAAAGATATATATATATATATATATATTACTTTTTTTTATATCATTTTTATTTTTTTAGTAATGTTGTCTTAGCAAGACATTTCAGTAACTTTTCGTGTGATTAACTGCCAAATTGAATGTAGGGTGAGAATTGATGTTTTTAAAAATTTATGGTACATAATTAGATAAATTAGAAATTATGAGGTAAATTTGATTTTTTTGTAACCCCTAACATTATCCATCAAATGTTCTTGCTTTAATGATTCCTTCCAAGAAATCAAAGACATGTAGTATTGTTGTGTGTCTGTTTTCCCCCTTCCAGGTGGTCGGCTAGAACATTCCCATGACACGATGGACAGGAACTCCCCCCACTGAGGTTTGCTTTTGCGTGGCACGTCGCATTCGGAAAATTGTCTCTCTACTCGGTCGGTAAAGATCTCAATCGTGGTGATGACAGTGCCCACGACATGGTGCCTTTGATTAGGCCGCTCACACTGCATTCCTCGTTGAACTTTTGCTGCAGCTCTGTTAATGACAAAGCAGAAGAGATAATGGGAGGAGAGTTTAGATTCCAATTGGATAAAATTAAAAAAAAAAGATGTTGACATTAAGGTCGGGTGTTCTACTTGCTTTTTTGACAAGGTTTCAACCCCTCCTTTATAACTACCAGTCTCCAAAAGCCATGGTAGTTTCCTCCATCGTTCCTCTCTTCCCTGACAAGTTGAAAAATTTAACTTCCAATTCACTTTGTTGGATCTTGGAACTGTGTGTAGGAATAGAAGGTAGCCACTCCATCAATGACGTTAATTGACGATTTAGATTAATTTATTCAAAAAGAATAAATATAGATGCTTTCTTTTTACATATCCAGTTAAGTTTCTCTATTATTTATATTTTTGTTAACTGATGGTGGGCCTTGATCAGTTCATTCAAAATCTCATTTTCAGTTCGGATTATAGGATGCAACTCGCTTGTATGAAGCTGGAATTACTAGTAATCGTTGGTCAATCATATGGCGGTGAATTTGTTCCTAGATCTTGCACACACCGCCCGTCACACTATGAGAGCTGGTCATATAAAAAAAAAAAGATAAAGTGCACGAACCCTTAATAAGTTAATTAAGTTAGACCGTCGATATAACTTATTAATGCAATGGTGAAACGAAAGCCGTTTATTGAGACTTATTAGAATTTTACTATTAGAATTATAACCCTATCCGAATTGTTGAGTTGGGATTATGATTCTTGATCTAAAGAGTGGAAGAGTCATGGTTAGTAGTGATCAAATGTGTATTTTTCTTCTTTTGGGGCGGCCACAGTTCTCCAAAGCAGGCATCCGTGGGAACGAGAGTAGGTGGGATGTGTAACACAAACCACAATATTCTTAACCAGTTGGTAGAGAAACACGTGCTTGCTGGGTAAGAGGCATGTGTACCAATATTCTGATGGTCTACAACTCATTTGGGCTCGACGATTTTATTGCTCAAGAGGTACAGTCCACGTTAACAGGAATATATATATTTATGAAGCCAAAAACGTAGTGGGTAGGTCTTAATTTTGGTTCACATTTTGCATGTGCCTGCTTCTTCTTTTTTTTTTGAGATTTTGAGTATGCTATTACAACCAACTTTAATTGAATATGGTCTACCCTATTAATACTACCCATAATGCTTGGAAGAAATTTCTAAAATTTGTGAATAAACTTCACCGAAAAATGTGGAAAGTCGTGGAGCTATGGCTCTTCCCATATTTTAAGTTGAAGGTGTACCATTTTAGTAGCCTTCCATTTAATATATCGGTACGTACTTTCTTGTTCTCTCTAAAACCCATTTTCATGTTCTACATGTGTTTGTTTTTTCTTCTAAGCAAATTTATTTTGGGGACGAAATTGACCCCAACTAATTACTCAGACATCAAGGCTACTGTGTCGGCATAAGGCTACAAACAAAAGCAAATGAACCATATGTCCCGCACCACCAGGGGTGGTGGTTTAATAATGTGTGGCTCGTGCCTTGGACTCTGGACTTATTTCCAACACAAATTGGAATCACTATAGTCTCGTTATGCACTGGTAGTCTTTACATTATGTGGAATTCTCGAGTTTAAGTGATGGTGAATTTCTACCTGATTTTATGATGATCTATCCCTGCTTTTTTTATTTAACCAAAAAACAAAAAAGGATCCATATAACCCACACAAAGCCCTAATTGAGACACAAGGCCACAGGCAGAGTGGGCAATCGTCGCCAGAGGGGAGGAAACTGGCACCGGGCAGCACACAGGTGTTTATTACGTCGCCATTAAGACACCAAACGATCAAAGACTTTAATTTCTCCGGTGCAGCGCCAGAGAGCACCATGACTGTAATTTAGAGGTTTCAGAAGCTGGTTAATAGGTACATCACATCAGCTGGTAGCTCATATTACATGCTAGGGTGGCATGGCACATGAGTGGTCCCTCAATGGCCAGAAACATGCTCCTTTCGGTGATGTTGTTGTCCGAGAGAGAGAGAGAGAGGTTATATATTTTCCCCCGCTTTTTGTCAATGAAGCAAGGCATAAAGAATGGAATGAGGAACCAGAATACGGTCCATACCTTCTTCAAGCAGGACCTCTTCCCTACAGTGGGCGTACCCTTTTCTTCCCTATTCAATAGTATAGAGCTACCCTTTCCTCCTTGTTAAGGAGTATTGAGCTACCCTATTCAGGGTACCCTTTTGGAATTAGGGCGTCAACCCCTTTTATCAAGGTAGTTGTCTTGAACCATGAAAGCAAACATAACTCCCTGTATGCGCCATAGGTCCATAGCAGTACAAATCTAAAATAATGGGTATGGGGAAAAAGTTGGCCTGCATGATTTGTATTCCATTTTCCTAAGTCATAATTTAACAAGTGTTACCATTACTAGAGATGTCCCAGTTGAAACAAGCAACCAAATATAGGCATGACACAGGAGGGGTCCTCACAAACATGCTTCTTTCAATAATGTTCACAAAAGAGGTGCCGAGGGGCTATAGAGAGAGAGAGAGAGAGAGAGAGAGAGCTATAAATTTTCCACCAATTTTGTCAAAGATGTAAAGCCTAGAAAATTGACTCAGGCCACAGAATTCTCCCCTTATCTCGAGCTAGAGGTCTTGGACCATGAGAGAGCAAAGATTACTCCCCATATAGGCCCTGTGTGGATATATATATATATATATATAAGAAAAATATGGAGAAGAAAAAAAAAGCTGAATCAATTTCTATATAATTCCCCTCTCTCTCTCTCTCTCTCTCTCTCTGTGTCAGCACTGAGGGGATCATATCAAGCTGGCCTCCTGGATTCAAATATCTATGCTCAAAAGTCAACCATGCTTGTTAGTTAACCTAGAGATTAACAGACATGTCTTACCTGATATAGCAACAAAAAAGGGCCGTATTCCAATGCTTCACAAAATCTGTGTGGAATCTCCACACATTTTAGGGTCCGAGGGGAAGTTATATATCTCATATAAGCTTAACTCGTTACTGTCTAGACTCCACAATAGTTTGAATAAGGGCATCATAATTTTACAACATCCAACTGGTTGACATTGCAATTAGACTTCTTGAAAGGCCATCGTGCCTGTTCAGAGCTATCAGCTCTCATGCTTGATGCTAGTGGATTTCACACTTGAAACGTAAAGGAAATGTGTTGTTTTCAAAGAGGAGAAATAGATGACATCCTTTTTGAAAATATTAATTTCAAATTTTATTTCACCAGCATGCATTGCATGACAAAATCTGCCACTGATTAAATCAGTATCACATTTGATGTTCAACAGTTGACTGATTGCAGGATCAGCAAAACAGATTTTCTTGTTGACAAACTATATGAAGATATCTCGTATAATGATGCAGAATGGTGAAGGTTACCAGCAGTTGACTGTTTGCATTAACAAGAGGATAAAAACATGTCATATGAAGCACAGTCATGCTCGTTTTGTACGCCTTCCAACTAGAAGGGCCAACTCTGTATCAATCTTGAGGGAGATGTCAAGTGCTTTTACGGAATGGGTTAAAGCACCACTGCAAACAAGAAGAAGCTGAATAGCGTAAATCATACCAGGAATAGTAGAATTATTAGTTGATTGTAAATAAATGACAACCAGTCAACTACTCAAAAGACCAGAGTACTTTAATATCGAACAAATACAGATCTGTCAGGTTCAAAATCCATTGCATTTTGACAACTTATCTCATTCCAATATTCATCATTCTCTTTACATCAAGGGTGTTCCCCCAACTCCATATAGGTGACAATGCCATGTCTTCAACCATAGATACTATTAAGCTATATGAACTGCAACAGGAATCAAGTTCATTTTTTTAAAAAGAACAAAATACCATCAAGATCCCCTTTTAAGGTTCAACAGTCCAAATAGAGTCTAGATTCAGCGATTCTGTTGAATAAATGAGGAAAAAAAACTGTGATAAGTGTAAATCCAAGAATCTAGTCAAGGACACCAGTTTATTGCATTTACTCCTCTTGTGGTTAACATAGACTAAACTTAGGAACAGACGCAGATGCCCAAGCTGGTGTTCAAAAGGAATCTCGATCCAATTCTTTTTCTTTTGAGGGAAAAATCATTGTCAAATTTCAGACATCGTCAAAATACATATTTCATTTACTCTAGCATTTTAATTGTTTTCCTACTTTGTTTATTTTCTTTTTTAACTGAGTCCAAAAGCATATGCCTCCATTTTTCAGTAACTACCCCACAAGGTTCAGTTTCTCATCTTGGACCAGCATTACAAAAAGAAAACCATTATGTAATTTCTAGTACAGCAAGAAAATTACAAAGTTAGCTGCAATGATTTTGGGTTCCCTTCTTGTTCTGTGCAACAAAATCTATTGTGATACAATAAGGAATACAAAAGTATGATTCTTAATAGGCTTAGCTGCAATTTTCATCAAAATCAGCCACAAAATACAAAGGTACCTTAACCTCCTTTTGTTATGGGATCTAAAAGAACTTATGGAATTGGAATGAACATTCCAACATATATCCATGAATCCAAATATGAGCCCCTTGTGCCATACTGTTTTTGAGTGCACTAAGCTCACACGTACAACATCCTAATTATAAGGAATACATTCCA
This sequence comes from Morella rubra, assembly GCA_003952965.2. Classification (NCBI taxonomy): domain Eukaryota; kingdom Viridiplantae; phylum Streptophyta; class Magnoliopsida; order Fagales; family Myricaceae; genus Morella; species Morella rubra. The sequence continues at coordinate 35,773,981 of CM025855.1, forward strand.
CCAACAACGCAATTGGTGCATCTCCATTTATAACTTGAACTAGCTACATGTGCAGTAACATCAAAACATAGGGAACTGGTATGTCTCACTTCAGAAGCAGTTGTTCCCCCTCAATGAGATTTAACTTTTTAAACAAAGTAGTCCTCTAAGATAATCTTATGGGACAAGTTGAACAGCATCAATGATACAATAACAACTCTATTGTCTGTTTTGATTGATCCCAACCATGATATTTGGTAGTCAAGACTAAGAGTGGCAACATTACCTAGAAATGTAGGTCACTCCAGTTTGGCCAATTTTGTGTATCGTTTCAAGAGTAACATTACCTGATGCCTGTCAACACAAAGCAAAAGAACCACTACTTATATCCAAAACGGCACAAAATAAGCAATTGATTTGGGTGTTATCCTCGTTCAGTTACAAAGAATAAATAGCATATGGTAAAACAGAAGCTATCCCTCAATTCCCAGGAAGAACAAGAAGGATATAATGATGGGAGCAGCGGCTGAAATACATTCGAGTAATGGGCTTCAACAAAGATATAACAAGTGGCAAAACAGAACACATTAAGGAAATCAAAACAGATGGACTAAGGATTGAATGGGATGACAAACAAATAAAGCAGTAATTTAGCAATGACAGTGCCACTGTTATATACATTTCCTGTCAGGCTTCATAGTAACCATGAAAATTCATCACATTGAGGTCACAGCATTCGTATGGCAAAAGATTGTGCACTGTCAAAAAGTAACAGTAAATAGGCCTGCCACTTAAGAGTCTGCTTTGCTTAAAGATTTCACCAACATAAGAGATCAAGAAATTGAATACACAAAGCACCTCTCTTTCATTGTGTTGGTGTATCTGCTTTGGACCAGAACAAATTCAGGGGGGGGGGGGAGTGTCTAACTGATAACGTAGACAGCAGTGACAGTTCTTAGGTTTATAGCTCACTAATACAGCAAAACTGTGATAAAGAGAAAACAATACTTAACAAATATTAGATACCTCAGTCTCAAATCTTCCATTAATCAAATCCACAGCTTCTCTGAGCATAGATACTTCTACATCTCCATTTGGTAGTGGTACAACCATGTTATCCAACATTATCCGAGTCAAGGAAGTCTTTGTTTGAGATGCATACTGCAATACCTCGTGTACTTCCTCAAGTGTCCTGGTTTCAACCTGAGGGCAAGAGAAAAAGAGGCATAAAACAAAAAAGAGAACCAGTTTGTATTGTAGAAAGTAGTTTGTACCATAATGGATTCTAGACATGCATGCAAAACAGAGAGATGCTCCACAGACACACAAACCCACACAAACAGCAGGAAACTTCATGAAAATATATGGAAGGATATATGTCGAGCAACGTTAATCTCATGCAAATCATTAAGGAAAACTTCGCAACTAAATGGAAATTTACATCAAGGAACAACTCGGATAAATATATTCAACAATTTCCGTTCTACTCAATAGATACTTGACCTAAAAACTATTGAAATTTTAGAAGCAGAGAAGACTACCTCAACCTCCATTTGAAGGTTCTTTTGCTCTAAATACATGTCAACAGATTTGATGGCATTCTTGATGCTGCCAGCTACAGATATGTGATTATCTTTTATCAAAACCATATCAAATAACCCCATTCTGTGGTTCCGCCCTCCACCAATAAGTACCTGAAAAGAGTGAATACTAAGACATAAGCCAAAAAGTTCACAAATTTAAGGACAACTATAATCAAGTAAAAGAAAGGAAGTGATCCACACCGCCCACTTATCCACCAAACGTAGACCTGGAGCAGTTTTCCTCGTCTCTAAGATACATGCAGGGTAAGCGGCATCTGCCATTCTCTGCAGAAAACAAGGACATAATAAGACTCCCCTTGATAAGGATTTAGTTCAGTGTAGTGCATGCTCTGTACATCATTATCATATAGCAGTTAGGCCTGCGTGGTTTTTTTAACTTACTTATTATGAAAAATTGACAGATGAAGCAGTGAGGAAACAATATAAAAAAGGACATAGAAAGAATAAGGTAATTCTTCTCAAAATACCATGTGGCTATACAAAGGGGTAGCCCTTTCCTACTGAAAACCCTACCTTCCTACAAGTTGAACCTAAACAACCCTCTCCCTTCCTTTTCTTTCTTTGTTTATGTGAAGATACTACCTCGCTACAAAAGGCTCTGAGGTTTTCTCTACACTTCAGGTTAAAATGATTTACACTAAAACAGTTTGAGGTGCTCTAGTGTCGCATTTTGTCTTTTATAACTAAAAATGCATGTAATCTGTCTTGGTTTCTTTTCAGGACCAAAAAAAAAGACTGTAGACCAACCAGTACCTTTGTGAAAGTAGCTATTCCACTCATCCTCTGCATAAAGTTTAGCGCTACCCTTTCAGCTACAACGATGTTGTGAGCCCGTCCTGCACATGAATTTAGAAGGGTTAGAAACATCAGCTCGATAAATTTCTAAGAAGCTATTGATAATTCCTCTTTTATTAGCATACCATAAACTTTTCCAAACTGCAGTCCCTTACGAACAAAATCTCCATCTTTGTGAGACCACTCCACCTGAAAGTTTGATGTACATTAAGAGTGACCCAGCCTGCAAACCACGCAATTAACTATGTACACAGTGCAGGGCATTAATACCTTCAGAGAAGGATCAACCTCATGTAAAACCATCTCTGCAAGAGCAATGCCAGCTATGATACCATCTTCCTTTGCCAAGAAATTAGCTTCAATTTCCATGTCAACAGGAATAGTGGCCATACTTGTCACATCCCCTACATATTATGTGAACGAATTATCAGACATCATTAAGGATTTCATGTTACTTATTGGAGTCTTTCTAGGCTAAAATCATACAAGAAATTAACTAGAAAAAGAAAAAGACTGCCTCAACTCAACAACACAAATAAGACCAGGTATTAGAGTCATTGAAATCGGGTGGTGAGAAGAGTTGGAAAATAAATATAGAAGATAAGACAAGATAACCTTGACCCCCGGCATCTTCAGCAAGAGCTAACTGGATAACCCCCTTCAAATCATAAGTAGGGTGCAAAGGAGGCTTTAAAGTCACGGACTCAAATGACATTCTGGGACCCCTAACAGTTGCAGCCACCCTAACAATCCTTCTGCAATGTCCACATAATTTTTTTTTGATAAGTAAGGAAAGTTTTATTGAAAGAGAAAGAAAACGGAGCAGTACAAAGGCTGTACTGAACCGACTACAATAAGCAAGCAAGGAAACTAATAAAGTCACTGAAGTCGACAAAAGGGAAACCCAGCACCCCATTAGCCCACAAAAACAAAGTCTGCAACATTTTTCCCTTCAAACAAACTAAGGACAGCCCCAAGTCTTCAAAGCATCTTTAGTTCCTTTCCCTCCATAAGCTCCACCAAATGCACAAAGGAATCATATTCCACACAACCAACGCCAAAGGATTGTGGAACTTCCTCTTCCAACACTTCAACACCCCACCCACCCCCATAGGCATCACCCAAGGATAGTTGACAAGACCAATAACATGCACCCACAACTCTCTAGCAACCAAGCAGTGGAGAAGCACATGATCCACAGACTCCCCTGCTTGCTTACAAAGAAAACACCAATTAGCTAAGCAGAAACCCCTTCTTCGTAAATTGTCAATGGTTAAGACCTTCCCATGAACCGCTTCCCACACAAAGAATGAAACACGAGGTGGGACACACGGTGAACCAAAAGATTATTAAAAATTTAAATGTACCTTCTAATATATGTGTAACATACCTTGAGGCTGTAAATAAGCAAGGGACAACTAATGGAGAAATAGACAGGATCCCAGGCATTAGCTGTTTGTTTCTGAAGCGCTTAAGAAGTTTGCAGTGTGTTTCTCAGTTCTCTCAGCTCTTTACTTCTACTCATCAAGCTTTTTCTGTTAAACATTTTTTTACATGAGCGACACAATCAGATGGAGATTAGACTACTGCATCTCTAAGTCAAGTTACATATGTCAGGTCACCAACTTAGATGATAAGGAGAAATCCCCTCGTCCCTGCAAAAGTTACCAAAAGGCAAACGTGAGCACCTTTATGTCTCCTCTTACAGAAAATAATATATGTGACAATAGAAATCAATCACAGTCAGAACTCCTTCACTATATTAATAATTTAGTGTTCGGCATCTAAAGACACAGCCAGCGACCACTTAACCTTCATCTACGTTTAGAGACTGATATACAATTCATCTCACTCACTTAAACAATGTATTGCTTTACCAACATTATTTTTGTGTTTTATTTGTAAGTTGCACACATATCCTTTAAGTTTCTAACCCCTGATATCACCATTCACCTGGTTTCTATTGAAGGAGGAGGTACCATTTGAGTTAGAGTTCATTGACCTAACATGTCAAACAATTTGTCAAAAAAATGGGAACATCTATGACTTCTATAGCTTTTACTAGCTAATGTTCGTCAATGTTAACAAAAGATAACAATACGCTGAAAGCAGAAATCCATATAGATAGAGACATATAAAGCCATGCTCCAAACCCTTGTGTTGTAAAAATTGCCTTGTCCAACAGGTTCGAATGAGTTTAAATCTGGTTCTCCTTTTGAGGTTTTTGGGCCTTCAGGAATTTGGATTTCCATATAGGTGATCTGTTTGGTTGCTTGGATCCTCTAGTCTGTTTTTATGTTTCTGCCTCTTGTTGTTTATCCTGGGATTTCCTTTGGCTACTGATGTAGAGGATGGGGAAGTGGGGCAGCCGGGTGAGTGTGAGTATTTTAGCATGTATACAGGGGGGGAGAAGAGGAGTTCTTTTAACACCCAAGGAAAGTTTGAGGCAGCAAGGAGCAGGGATAATTCTTGTCAGGATGGGGCCAGGGAATGGTGCCCTGTAATAAAACCCAGCCTGTCGCGACACTAAAACAGAGAAAATAAGTTTGATTTTAAAACGAGAAAGTCAGTTTTCAGAATGATAAGTAGCTACTAACAGTGTTGACATACATATCTATGCTCAAACTCATGCATCTTTATGCTTAACAGCTTAAGCAAATGTAGAGTTTCACAAGAACATCACAGGCAATAAAATCTACAGAGTGCACATATATTCTTCTTCAAGTACGAAGAGAAGAAAAAAAGATTCAAATGGTTTAATGACATGCTACCTGTAAGGGGTAAGAGAAATGACCATAGGATCTTTAAACAAGGCCTAATAAATGAGAGAAATAGAGAAGAATCATAAATTTCTGAAAGGTTGGGGTCCAATCTTGGAAATTTCTATGAGACTTGTCACTTTAGGTGTGCAAAATAGGCCATATAGAAGTTCGATGGGAGGAAAGGAAAAGAGGTAGTAGCAACAAGAAAAAAGCCCTGAAAATGCTTACAGTTAACAGGTATGACAAACATATGAATACAGCATAACTTTGACAATTAGCAAGAGCTTTTTGGAACTATGTCGTACTAGTGGTAGTGTTTTTTTTTTTTGGTAGAATAACATAAGGAAAAACTAAGTCACTAATACCTCTGTAGCAAGCCACAGCTGGTGCTGATTGTATTTGCAGCATCAATAACCATAACAATAGAAAATCCTAGCCAATTGAAAGGTTCTTTGAAGACAACAAACAGAACTAGGAGTTGGAATATTTTATGCCTAGACATTACTCTTTTATTCGCAACAAGTGGTTAAACATGGCAGGATAATGATCAGCATTCCCTACATTATAACATATAGGCTAGAGTTGCCCAATTAAGACAAATGGAAAAAATAAATAAGAAAAAAAATATCAGATACATGGTTTAAATGCTTAACCATGAACTCCAAAATCTGGATAGAATGCTGGTCACAAGAAATATGACTAATAGATTCCCTCAAAAAGAGCTTCAAGCAAAGAGGTGTGGGACAATAACAAGATGTAATGGGAGTCTTCACTAGCATTCCTTAAGATAATTAGTTTTGGGGGAGAACAAGCCACTAATTAGCAACTGGAAAAATAGATAATTATTGTCAGAGGAGTGGAGAAGGTGTTTGAACTTGTGCTCCAAGTGCTGGATAAAATATGTTACCAAAAGACCCCATGAATATACGTATTGTGATATACCTTTGTAATCCTTTCCCTTAGGAAGAGGTTCACGTGAAGACTCATGAATTCATAGACAATAAAACTTATCAATTTCCATGGATTTCGAAAATCAGTGCATTGGATTCAATTCTCTAAGAAGCTTACAATCTTGTCAACACACTACAAGACAAAAGACGCATACCATTGCATACAAAGGAATCATGTAGCATTTCATCGGCTACCAGCAGAGTGGCCTGGGAGCTTAGGAATTCCTGTTCATGGAAAATACGCAGGACATGCAGTGTGATACTCAACTAGTACTAAATTGGTTCACAGGGCATCAATTTACAAGACTAATGGAACCTCGTGGGACATTGAGCCACAGATATCCAAAAAATTAAAAGTCTAAATGGAGCCTATTTTGTCCAAAGAGCTTAAAATTTTATAATCCTGCTAGCTTATCAAAATCTAACCACGACCCCCATATAACACGAAATTAGCACTCACCCTCCAACGACTAAAAGAAAACAGTTCACAAAGTACAGAACTATAAAAGACACATAGTCAACACTCATCATAAACATCGCAAGAGAACATCAAGAAATATGGACAACAACAGATGTCTGTTTGGTGGGTGTCCGCGATAGGGTTGGCCCCAAGAAATGAATACGAAGACTGCATCAGTTATAAATAAATAATAATAATAATAATAATAAAAATCAAAAGAGAGTTTTCCGACAAGAACTACTTTACTGTCCCCTTTTTCGGCAAGAGAAGTGTAAGAGGGCATTGGTTCGGTCGCAGCAATCATTTTTCTGTCCCAAAGGGACCTATCATAATGAAGAAAAATCAACCATATTCGTACAAAAGAAAAATTAGGTGAGAAAAATGTAAAGAATTTCTCGTTTGTTCGTCTTCAAAGGGGTATTCAGATAGGATGGATGTTTCACCTGATTGGAGATTACAACAATAATAAGCAGCCGAGGAAGAGAGTTTTTTGCCACAGTGAGCTTCTTCTTCTGAGAAAAAGGTGATGGCTGTCTAACCTTTCAAAATTATCGGAGACCGAAACACGACACGAGGGCAGGGATATGGACGAAGGGTTCGGTTATTGTCCTGAGATGAAGCATGCATGAGCAACGCTCAGGATTGCTTCTCCACAATCCGGCGCTTCGTGTTGTGCCACGTCATTTAAAATTGACCCGCGCCCGACCCTTTTAAGAATCCGACCCGTTTCTCATGAGCTGACCCGTTTCTCATGTTCAATCTCTTCATTTGGGATCCTGTTCAATCCTCCTTCGTCGCCATACTCCAGTCCGTCGCCGCCTGGTTTACCAAATCTGTGCGGCGACCAGCTGGGCAACCTCTACACCTCCCACTGCAGTAGCAAACCAAAGCAAAAATTTCACTGTATGATTTTCATCCGTTCTTCTTTTTTGCGCTGGAGCTTCGCGCGAACATTCCAACTTTGATTCGGCAGCCCCCGTCTTGTTATATAAAAGACCAGAACTCCTACTCCCTTGCATCAAAGCTTTAGGTAGTCTTAGATAAAATTCTCCCTCAGAGTGTGGTGTGCGTTGTCCATTCAGTAATTCATACTTCGGGTAACAATTATAAACACCGTTAACGACAGCGTTAAATTTAAATTGGAACCCTTTGCAACCACACCTCGCTGGGCAGATGAGAAACGAAGGGCTGCGAGATCCAAAGGAGGCAAATGATTTCAAGGAGCATCCTCGCGGGTCAAGAAGAGAACAGAATCGGTTTTTGAACAAAACGGGTCGGTACGTTGCTACTAAGCGGGTCAAGTATTTTTAAATGACGTGGCAGCCTGCAAAGGACAATAACCGAACACTTCTCAAAGCCCGGAGCTGCTCACGTCCCATTGATTCCCCTTCAGTATCCTCCCGTTTTCAAACTGAATTTTAACTCCAAAAGCTCAAATAATGACACGTCAACGAAGGAGGCTGATTGGCCACCTTGGAAGCTGCTCCGACTCCCCTCCTACTGGAGCGCCTCCCGTTTCCTCCGCTTCTAAACGAGAGAATGACACGTGGCATCATAAAAGATACAATGGCTTAAAAGAGAAAGGAACTGAATTTTCCATAAGAGAGAAAGCAAATTGCCAAGAGCGAAACGAAACAGAGCTTTCCCCTCGTTCGTTGACGTGTCATTATATGAGCTTTTGTAGTTTTTTCAGTGCCACGTGGAATTCTCACTTTCTCGAGTGGGTTGGAGTGGGTGCAGAAATAGAGGGGCCTGCTCTCTTTCTTTATCTACTTCGCCCTAATTGCTTGGGGGTGGCGAGGCTGGGGAAGGGCCTATTTGAAGCATGTTAATAAAAAACCGATTGAGTAAATTAATATTTACATTTTGAATATTCAATAACATTAAGTATACTTTTAATATCTGAGATATTAAAAGTCGAAGTCCCTTTTGATCAAGGAACATGTAAGAAATGCTGAGAAAGGGGCTGATTGGAGGAAGATCTGTTGAAAATGGCAGCTAGGGGTTCTTTTTCGCGTGGAGTGTTCGAGATGGGGGATATGGGGTGTTCGACTAAAGCTGTTCAAAGAAACCAGGGGTTCGTGTCTTCGGTCGATGCTATGCGTTTTAGCCTAGTGAGCTGGGCTTGCAGCTGGGCTGATGGGCTTTTGCATTATGTTATTGCTTTCTTATTGGTTTATTAGTTCGGTTGTTGGTGGGTGAGTTGGGATAGGCCCACGCCCATATTAGTTGGTTATTGAATTCCGTTGCGCTGTCAGCTTCTAAGAGATTCTTGGGAAGTTTGTTAGAGGGGATAAATATAGGCCATCGGGGAAGAGAAAAAAGGTACGCCAAAATTGAGAAGATTGTCATAGGATTCCTGGAGGTTTGTTATCTTCGAAATAGCCTGTAATTTCTTTTTCGTCTATTTACAGTATTTATCATCCATCAAAAATCCAAAAACACCGAAATATTCAAAACCCAAATCAAGAGTGTTTCAGAACGCCAAGTCCAAGCATTGCGGGTTTGAGTAAAAATAATGAATCCACGAGTGTTAGCTAATCCCAAAAACTCAGTACCCAGTTCACATTGTAGGCTGAAGCTGAAAATTGCTAAAGATAATTGGTTAGGCATATAAAGTAGTAGGATTCGAGCCCACACTCGAGCTGTAGAGGCCTGTCTTTGTGATCAGAGTTGTTCCCCCTTGGGGGCATGCAAGGACGGTCCAAATCTTGGGGAAGAAGAAAAGCAAAGAGGATCCGGAGTTGGCTGTGATTGTGAAAGGCCCACTTCCGTGCTAATTAAAGACTTCAAATTATTCAACTAAAGTTTTCCTGCCAATGGGCCTTGAATTTAATTGACTCATTTTTTTTCTGATTATATTATCATCGTTATTTATGTTGCTTAATTATATATGATCCTGGATATACAAGGGGTATGCATTAATTGTATCCCTATTCCCTCGTATAGAATTTGTCAAAATCTCTCTATTTTTGGTCCACTCTATGGAGGGGCTACAGCGATGCTTCATAAGTTTTTGGGACACGTGTTAAGATTGGATTACAAAAAACTAAGTTCACGACAAGAGTCCCAAGACCTTCAGCCCTTCCACCTACGTAGCAATTTTGAAGAGCTGGCCTATTCCTAATTTCCTTGAAGCCATCAACCTTGAATAGTACAGCAGACTAATTATGACTCCTTAAGTTAAAAGTCAAAAAAAAATCAAGATATAAAAAGGCCAACATGCTGCAATCATAGGAACGTTTACTATTGGCATGCGGAGATTGAATCAGTTCCTTTTAGAAATATCACTACCTAAAGTTCTCCTGTTGCAGACTACAAAGGATTATCTTTGGCTGATATGATTTCCTCGAGTGGAAACTCGTAAGCTTGGAAGATGTATTGGGACTGGTACCAGTACACAGCCAGAATTTCAAAGTCCGACATTTTAGTTTATTATAAAATCGCGTGTCTTTTCCACGTTGGCTGCTGTTTGCATTTGTTCAACGAAGAATTCAGAACAAATATGATAGAATTCCACTTTAAAGCACCCTACGTTTCTTGGCGTTGAAACTCACGAAACATCGACAATATTCCTTTTAGTTTATAGTCCGACACGGCTTTCAAATTCAAACTCTTCTTCCCCACTCCTCCCACGTTTATGTACATATATATTTATAACGGTTCTCCCTTCTGATACAAGTTAAAATTAGGCGATCTGTACGATTTGGAGGAAGAAAGAGAAGTAACCCATGTCGTGTCGATCGGAAAGATCGTTTGTGATATTATTGAGGTTTGTAATTTTTGTGTTCTTTCTGCTTTTGGCAACGGCTTCGATGGGACAGTGCATCCGACCTATAAACAACGGAGACCTCAAAAGCACGTTCGAAGGCCAGCTTCCCCGAGGGCCAGTGCCTCCTTCAGGACCCTCTCCATGCCACAACAAGCTAAGCCCTTTGAACCACAGTGACTTCTCCTTTCCTGATGATTATATTATTTGCCCATAACAACTTTGGGAAAAGTTCATACATATTTTTGTATATGTTTCTTCTTTTATTTGTTTTAGTTTCTTACCTTAAGAAAGAACCCTAATTTGGAGTTCTCTGATCTCCCTCATTAGTTCTAGATGCTTGTAATGGTTAGTTGAATAGCATTATACTAGTTTCCTTGAACTCAGTTGGAATTCATTATTAATAATAGCTAGGAGATAGCAGCAGGCAACTTTCATATATATATATGCATGCCTTTGGTTTTCCTAATTGCATGCGGATTAGAAATTCTGCTTCTGGAGCCACGTGAAGTGCTCGGTCTTTGGTTTATGGCTATATGATCGATCGAGACATTTTTGCCACTTAACGAGGAGTTTCCATGTAGTTTCTACAACAAAATATTGTACAACCACGCGCATGCCTTCGATTCAGCAGTACACAAATAATCTTTTGTTTATTTTCCCGGCCATCTACTAGCTAGAACGAATTCCTTTGTAAGTTGTACAACTGCGCCAACAAATTAGTTCGTCATTCATTCAACCCAAAAAGGGGGAAATTAAAGAGAAGTTTGGTTTAGTTTTTGACCTTCTTTTGTCATTAATTTCTGATGCGTAGCATTTTCCTTGGTAGAAATTATTTTCAATGGGTTTGTTCCAAGACATGCTGACCTACACGTTTACGCGCAATGTTGCTTTTGGGCCATATTGGGGTAAGTGGAATTTTGAGTTGTTTGAAGCCTAAATACATGAGGAAAGTTGGTTTCATTATGATGCTAAAAAATTTCAAGAAAATCATCTTTTTTCCGCATTAATTGGTTGGTGAGTGATATTTAAGAAACCTCTTACAAAACATAGGGTCATGGCTAAACCTTCAAAGTTACATTACATCCAACTATTATCAATTGATAAGGTAAAAAGGAAAAACGTAACGACAAATCTCAAATACTTGAATTGGCCCTATAGTTCAACTATCAATTAAATTAAGGGAAAACATCACTTTTAGTTCTTAAACTTACATCAAAATATCAACAGAAAATCTAAATTATCAAAATCGTCATATTTAATTCCAAAATTATCAAAATACATCAATATCACCCTATTATAGAATTCGACGGTTAAAATATACAGAAAATATGTTACGTAGCACAATATTAACAATTGGATCCTATAACAAGGTGAACGTCAATTAATTTTGATAGTTTTAAGGTTAAAGGTGAGGATTTTGATAATTTAGACCTCTTTTTTTAATATTTTGATATAAGTTTAGGAGTTAAAATAAAATTTTCTTAAATTAAGGACTCGTTCCTTTGGTGATATAAAGGTTTGAAGTTTCATTGCGAACAGCCCAAAAAGTCAGCCCAAACAATCAACTTTAGCCTGTTCTACTAATGGAGGCGTTAATGTAAAATGTTCCTTGTCCTGGCCGGCACAAACTCACCCCGATTACTGCCTACCTGACCTTAACATGCCCGTGATCACCAAAAAAGTCCAACAAATAAATGCTTTCAGTATCTGTATAGGCCTCAACGATGCTTTTGGTTGGGTGTGGGTCACGGTGGGGGAAAGAAACAAATGTAGAGTGGCCGCCCGTAAGAATCTTTGGAAGTTCTATAACCTTCTTGTTCTTGGTCTAAGCAAATATTTTATGTCCATGGCTAGCTCCAAATGTTGCAGGTGCGTTATTGCAACAAGTTGTACACAGGAGATTCTTAAATCAACAAAAAAACTGACACCAATAAACGAATGTCTTAGCTCCTTTACCACCAGTCATGCCATATGCGGCACATGTCAATTTTCTACGCCTGGCCTGTCATCACCCGTGACTGGTGCCATTTTGCTCCCTATTTTCCTCCGTGCAGTTTGGCAGAGGCCTCAAGAGTATATATATATTTATCTCTATCACCCACCCATGATGTTCACTAAAATAGTCTTCTGTCAGAGTAGTCTCTCGGGAATTGCTTTGTAAAAACCATGACTTCTTTAGCAATCGTGACGTTGAGAAAGCAACCATTTCTGGCTTCTCTCAGAAGGGGTGCTCCTCCTTTAGTCTCGGGGGAAAAAAAAGTGTCTCTGCAGTTGTCGAAGTACAAAAGATAGATTACAGAACAAACTTGGGAAAAAGCCGAAAAGGACACTACTTGGAGCAATGAGACTCTGAAACTTTTGGTGATTTGGTCCCACTAGGTGAAACCATGAACGGCCGTATATGCGCGTTCCGCAGGACCTTAGAAGTTAGAATGGATGCGTGAGAGAGAAAGGCAAGTAGGGGGGGGTAGGGTGGGGATTTAATTGTCTTCAACCCTACGTTGATGGTCATGGTGGGCTACCATTCATCGGTACATCCCTTTCCTGGTAGATGGGGAGATTGTTTAGGTTGAAGCCTAAGCAGTCATCTGATTTCTTTTGTTCTATTCACGGAATTTCTATGACCAGTAACAATATTATAGTAATTAGCAATTGTCTACGCCAAGATCTGAAATTCTGAATCTTTGCTAAAAGCAAAAATACTGTTAAATTGTAAAAACTAGCCGGAAGTGCCTGCGCAACCGCTAGTTTTGCTGTATTTCTTTGACTGAAATATCTTACCTAACACTTCAGTCCTAGCTTCCAACCTACAGGTAAAAGTGATCCGTAGCAGGAAAATTTAGAATTATTAGCTTTCCTTCTTCATCTCTAGCTAGGCGTAGACAATTTATTAATATATATATAGGAATATAGGACGGTGGGAACTAGAATACATGGAGCTAAAAGGTTAAAGTGCTAAAGCTCAATACAGACGTGGCAAACAATAACCAATTGAAAAGGTTTATAATCCAGGAAACGGCTCACAGGCCTACAACACAACACCTGCAGGAAGCAGAGAGAAAAAGCAAGGTTCGAATGTTGGATACTGGCTGGGGATACTCCAAACGATTCGGTGTCCAAAACTACCATCCCCTGCAATAGAAATCGGGCCAGAGGGCTGAAGAAATCGAGTGAAACGACGTATCTACTAGCTCTGTAAGGTGCGGTGTGTGTAGCTTGCAGGCCTAAGAAGGCATGTGAGCGAGTTGGTTGACAAAACGAGCGCCATGAGGTAGGACTTAGGAGAGCATCGTACAAACACGAGTCAGGTCGCTGGCCTGGCCAATGGCCATGATCTGCAGGCCCAAGAAACGCGGACAAACAGAGAGAAAAAAAAAAGGATTAAAAAAAGAGAAGGAAGAAATGGAGGAGAAGACAGCGGAAAGAGGGGAGAGAAGAGGGGCGGCTCTTCAAAGCAATTATTGGTATGACTAAGGGTTGACAACCACAGCAAAAAAAAAAAAAAAACCCTCCTTTCGGAAGTGCGGTATCTCGATCTCTGATGAAGTTTTTGCGAACAGAGAATTGAGTTTATTTCCTGTTTATCTGTGTAGATATTTTTCTTCACTTAGCATTTATATTTCCCTGTAGCCACTACATGTTTAACGATAAATGCTTTCTAATCTTTTTTTTTCCTGATGTTTATGCACGGTGTGCTACTTAAAAGGCCAGAAGCAGTATGTTTGGCTTAGCAATGGAAATTAAGAATAAGTGTAATCGCACATAGGATGAACTTTTTATTTTTGAACTAAAGCTAATATTATATGGTTATTTTTTGTTTCAGTTATATCTAGCTATAGCTCTTGGTATTTTAATTTTTGAGAATTATGTTATGTTGGAATAGAAATTTTAGTTAAAATGTATAAGAGCTATAGATTGACGTCTATTACTACCTAGCGTTATGAATGATATAAGTAACACTCAATAACCTAGCTAGAGCTTCCATGAGAGTTTATTAATGTCCTATAAAGGCCAGAGGACTAAACATATATATATATATATATTATATATATATATATATATATATATATACAAGGGACCTCATTTTTATGAATATTTTCCATAAAACAATAAACAATGAGGCCTATTATAGGAGAGTAGGCTATGTTGGGTTAGCTCAACCTACTTGAGAATCCCAAGTATGACTATTTGTTGTTTAAAAAGTGTTTCAACTAGTATGGTCTATTTGATATCAAGTATAAAGTACAAACGGAGGGGTAGGGAGCCTGGGCCTCACCCCAGTACAACCAATGCAAAAGGAAGGGGAAATAGGGCCAACCAACTCGTGGTCCTGATGCCATAATCTCTTGGATTAAAGGCTGCCACCGTCGTCAAGAAAAGGACCACTGTAAATATAAAAGCATGGACAGAACTGCAAATCATCGATTGTAATATCCGTATAAGATGTGAACTGATGGTGAAGGGTCTATTAATGCAACATCGAAGGTAAATATGAGTTGCGTTTAGAGCAACTGAAGAGGATCTTCACTCTACCTTTGTACAAGATAAAAAGCTTCCGATTATTGTAACAATAACTGTAGAAGAGGAGACTTCAATAAGTAATTTGCCTGCAGTCATCTTTTGGAGAGCAATAAGTTAGGAAAATATAATTAAGTAGATAGAAAGGAAGATAGAGAAAGAAAAGGGAAAGAAAAGAAATGGAAAAAGAGAACAGGGAAGCTAGTGATGAAAGAGATCAAGAAGTAGACGATAGAGAAAGAAAATAAGAGGAGAGAGGGAATGAAAAAGGAGAAGAAGAAGAGAGAGAAATAGAAGCAAAGCAAAAAAAATGGAAGAGAGAGAGGGAAGAAGAAGAAGAAGAAGAAGAAAATGAGAACAATAAGATGAGAGAGAGAAAACACGATATGAAGAAAAAAGAGAAAGAGAAGGAGAGGATGACATAGGGAGAACAAGAAGAACCAGAAGAGGAAAATAAGAGAGAAAAAAATGGTGATCCTTCGACTGTAGAACTTCTTTAGGGAGAGAGAAAATTCAAAGGGAAATAGAGTTTTGGGAAGAGAAGGGTGGGAAGAGTGAAGGAAGGGCTTTTCTCTTTCTAGAAATTAGAGAGAAAGTTTTTTTTTCACAATACAATTTGGTGTTTGCAAATCAAAATTTTGTGGTTTATGGTAGTTATGAAAAAATAGAGATAGGTGATTTGAATGAATTTTTTGTGTTTATTATAATAAAAAGAGATGATTAGATGAGAAGAGAGAGATTATTTTATAATTATTTATTGGAAAAACATCACTTTGAGCCCTCTAACTACTAATGTAATTTCAAAAAGGAGTTAAACTATCACCTTTGACACATTGAGCTTACAAACTACCAAATTGGAGGGCTCAATGTATCAAGATTTATAATTTAGACCTCTATTTGAAATTGCATTAGTAGTTAAAGGTCGCAAAGTGGCATGAGTTTGATCGTTGGATCTTTTTTAAGGGCGTAAATTGATGAATTTGGTAGTTTGTGGGCTCAATGTGTGGTGGTAGTTTAGACTCCTTTTTGAAATTATATTGGTAGATAGAGGGCTCAAAATGATGTTTCTCCTTATTTATTTTATTTTCTTAACTAAAATTATGGCCAAAATTTTGGTTTATAAACACCACTTAGTACGGTCTTAATTCTCTTTCTCCCTAACTTCATCTAAAATTAGTAAGCCTACCAGCTATCAATGTAGTGTACTCCATCACATATTAAAATTCAAGTTCAGAGATTGTTCAAAGAAATTTAGGTTTTCAATCTGAGTAGTAAAAGTCTCGATACTTTTATGACCGACTTTAGACTTCAAAAAATTATGATTTTTGGATCTGTCGTACTAGACATATGTAGAATAATTGTGTTCAAATTTCATGATTTTTAGAGACGTTTTGGTATGATTTAGAATTTTGAAATTTAGGCATTAAACATCGGATATGCAGAGAAAGACTTTTATGATACTGATTGAGATCTTGAATTAGATGACCAAGATAGAATTCGAGTTGGAGTATTAAATTTTAGGAGTGTACGTCTTTGTAACACATTTTTACATTTCTTTATGAATTTAAAGATTTAAGTACGAGTACCAATTTGTTTAGACGTAACTTTACCTTATGAATAGAGGTACAGGTTGATTTTACTGACCAAGTTTTAGATGGAATTCGGAGATGAAATTTTGTAGCTATATAATTAACATATGTAGAAATAACATAATTTAATTTGTGGATTTTAGACGTGCCAAAGATAGATCATTTTTTATATTTTCGAATCCGAGTAATGAATTTTGGGTTTAACTCTGATAGCCAGATTTAGTGCTTCAATTAGGGATTCGCTTGACCTTGTTATAATAAGCTAAATTTTGTGTTGATAGGTTCTAATTGAGTGATTGAAATGCTTGAAGATCTAGGTAAGCATGGTGTTTATGTTAGACTTTCTAAATGGTACCGAGGTGATGTTTTAAGAATCAAATGTTTCATTGAAAAACCTCAGTATTTTATGTGCATCATGGTAGATAACATTGTGAAAGATTAATGCATGAAATGTGTAAACATGACCCAATTTTTATGTCAATGTTATTACTTGATAT
The DNA here is from genome assembly GCA_003952965.2 of Morella rubra. Classification (NCBI taxonomy): domain Eukaryota; kingdom Viridiplantae; phylum Streptophyta; class Magnoliopsida; order Fagales; family Myricaceae; genus Morella; species Morella rubra. The sequence goes on from CM025855.1 coordinate 35,790,907, forward strand.
TTTTGTTGTTTAAAAAAAACAACAAAAAAGATTAAAATTTTGAGACAACTTTTCATGCCACGAGACTGCCTACGATTGGCGTTGAGATGACATCTAAAATCCGCCTAAGCACCATTTTGCCTATTGACTAACAGCAATTGAGCGGGGATCAATTTGTCTAAAAAACTTATCTCAGGAATCTGACGGTGGAAATCAATACATGAGGGACTAAAATGTCAAAAGTGTAAACTACAGAGATCTATACGTTAATTAAATATTTTTATGTAAATACGTAAATCATTAAGCGTCTTAAACATCAAAAAATATTTTCTTGAAAATATTTTAAAAGAATAACTAAACATTGAAAAGGAAATTTTTTTTTTTCTTAAAAACGTTTTAATGAAAAGTCTTTTATGTAAAATAATAGTTTTACAAGCAAATAAACGAGCACTTAGTTTGGTTGGCCCCTAGCTAAGTATCAAAGAGTTTTCGGACTGCACCTTGTCATAGGGATAAACGTGTCCAGAGTTATTATTAAAGGGATTTTCTTATATTATTATGTTATATAGTTAAAACTATTTTAAAGTCAATTAAAAATGTTTTAGTGTCCAGAGTTATTGTTAAAGGGATTTACTTCTTATATTATTATGTTATATAGTTAAAATTATTTTAAAGTCAATTAAAGATATTTTATTGAAATTACTAAACACAGTTTTCAACCACTAAAAAAGATTTTTAATACTCTTTTACTGTTACAGTGGATATATACTAGCATAGCATGTTGCTTACGGAATTGTCTAACTTATCTATTATTTAGTTTTATATTTTTCAGATGATGTTAAGGAGCGTGTCACTCTCGACACGGACATATCAAAATTAGGGAGCACACATGCTAGTTGAGTGCTACTGCTTGTGATTAAGGTGGCTCATCTGTGAATTAAAAAAAAAGAAAAAAGAAAAAAGGTCGGCCGTCTGTGTCCTTGCCAAACACGTAATATAAACCACCAAATAAATTTTGTATTGGGGGGGACCTACATATGTATTACTTTCTGACAAAACCCTTGCATGTGTCCTGAAAAGTACCTTCTGCAAGGAAAAACAGTGACCGATAAGCCATCTTCTACGCCAAAAAAATCATCATAAATTTCGATTTTTATTCTTTACAATTCTCACCAAACCAGCAAGCACTTTATAATAGATGAAAATCAAGGAGATTGGTAGGCATCATGGGTAGTGGAACATATGTATATATATAGAACTACCCAAGGAAGATCTCCCTTCAAAACTTTGTGGGAAGTTTCTTTCTGGTCCCTGATCACCTAAAATTTAAGAATCTCATCCTGAACTTGCCAGATTGTTGCAATACGAACCTTCCAATAGTCTCTCTCACTACAAGTAGGTGTAAATGCACGTGAGACCACACGTGTTTTCCATTAAAACAGACATGACCCTCATCACATGTGTTTACCAACAAGCCAAATTGCTATTTCCCAGTTACCCAAAGTGCCCCGTGAAGTCCTGCAGATGAACACGCCCACTTTGGTTATAGGCAGGAACAGAAAATTTGGGTTGGTAGGAAACATGTGATGCTCTCGTGCATAGGTTTCAGTTCTGGTGAGTGGCGCATGAGATGAATATGTCTTGCGTATGCTCATGATATACGTATTAATTCCTACGCATAATTAATGGATGCATCATGCATGCAGGCATGGCTTACAATATTTAATTGATTTCCATTTATCTGCAAAAGTAGAACTTTACCATTACTAGTCTAACCCAGAAGATCAAGAGCCAAGTACTAAAACTAACCAAAGTGGAGACGTAAAACGTATTCCTGCCAAACATATAAAAATTATCTAAAATATATTTCGCATATTCGTAAAAAAAAAATTATTCACCTTGATCACTCAAGCTGTAGCATGCAGAAGACGATCATGTCTGAAAAAGATTAATGGAGCCGCGCGCTCTCAAGGGTAGGTCCGTGCATGGAAAGCATGATCATCACCTGCATGCCAACTCTCTTTGGATCGGATCAACACCAGAATTCACGAGGAGCGGAACAAGAGGAGGCCCATTAAATGTGAGCTTTTTTAATGATATTATTGTATCTGTACTGAAGTCCAAATATACATGATCCGTGATAATGTAAATTTTCCTAGCTAGTTCAAAGTTCAGTAAAATGTTTAATATTGAAAATGCAACTTGGGAAATACGGGAATTAAATGTAAGATCATCTTCCAGAGCATAAAGGAATAAAATAATGTTATTGCAGCATCATGCCATCAACGTAAATTGTGAAACAAACTTGCACAAATAATGTATACAAAGTCAACTCATATATACACCTCACTGGCTAGCTATATTGCCAAACATACTTGGAGGCACGACAGCTTCTGCCGAGCTTCAATGAGACGCGTTGATTGATCATGAGACTTGCCGAGCTTCAATGTACATCTTTTGGGTCTGCATGCACATATCCCACAACCAGATCACAAAAAAAAATAAAAAAAAAAATAATAAATAATAATAATAATAATATGAAAGCTTAATTTAATAGTACTATCCGATAAACCTGCCTAATTCGTACTGGTCCACTAAACATTAACCACTTATTTACTTTTTAATGCTGTTTTAATTACTTTAGAAGTATATATAGGGTTCTGAATATATATGTGGTTCAGTAAAAGAAAGGCCGGCGTTGAAGGTATAAGGATATAATACATCTTCTAATATCTACCTCGAAGTTAATTATATTTCAGATAATTAGCGAACTGATCACCTTAAAACATTAGGGGGCCATTTACACAAAATAATTTTTAGAACTAAAATGTAAAAAAAAACAGAAAAAATCATTAACAAAATGGGAAAAAAAAATTTGTTTTCACTGATTTTTGGGGGGCCATGTCCCCCCAAGTTTCGTGCCTGCATGCCTTTCATCTCGCCAATATGCCAGCTTCTTCCTCGTTGGCAGGAGTGGTTGGGCCCCTTGACATGAGCCGATCGAGAGTACTTAGATTTTGTTTGGCAGGCTGATTAGGGCCGGCGGGAGGGGGGGCAACTAGACTTTTAATTATCTGGGACAAATTCTTCAACACCGAGTCACAACATGCAATGTGAACCCGGTTGGTTGAGGCTTATATAACGACCCTTTTTCTAATAGAAAAAGAGAAGAAAAGAGAAGACATTAAAAGAGTATATACGATTTTTAAAATGGGCCTTCACTGCATTGGTTGCAACTTGGATGCTTGAATTTGTCAATGACAAACACCTAGCTACATCAGGGTACAAAGAACAAGCATCTGCTCCACGAATCGCGCTTGTAAGAAGAATAGGTTTGAAACCTGAATTATATGGATCAGATTGCAAGTAGGTCAATATATCCAGGAAAAATCATGAATAAAGGAAGGGTAAAATCATAAATGAACGTCTCTATTTTGTTCCTTTTCGGTGGGACCAACTCCTTACTGGGAAGGTGGTTAAAGAACGGACGCTAAAGAACCCTTGTTCTAATCTCTGTCACCTGTGAGTCAACGCTCCTCACGTTTCGAACGTAGCAGATGCACTTACAATTGGACAGGGTTCACTCGCTTCGAACCCTTGAATATTTTCTTCCCTTTTTTTTTTTTTTTACTTTGAGCTCTTATCTCTATAAAATCAGTTCGAGACTTAACACAGCAAGTAGTTGAACCTCAAACACAGCGCACCCAGCTGGATTGGGTTGGACTCATTAATCTCTAGCATAAGGGATCAGAAGTTTCTTCTTCTTCTTCTTCTTCCTCCTCCTCCTCTTCTTCTTCTTCTTCTTCTTCTCCTCCCCCTCCTCTTCTTTTCTATTGATTCCATGCCTTGTGGCTGATGTGCTTAAGTTGACTTAGAACTTTCTGACCCTTTTTTTTCCGTTATTTTTCAGATGGGTTATGATCGTAAGTGATATACCGGAAAAGAAGGGGGAAGACGTACGTCCACTTTACTTCTATGATCCGAGGGGTACATCTGATCATCGAATACGGGTGAGTGAACTCCATGCTTTGCTTGTCAAGTGAGCAGTCTTTTGGCTGATTAACCTTTGTCTCATTGTCTGTTCGACCTTGAACCTATCTTAGGACAAAAGCCATCAAAACCCCAATCAAATTACTTTATTAACCAAGAAAACTGGAAGGTATTAGGAGTTAGGTTTAACGTACGTGTTAGGAGGTAGGTGTAAAGGTTAAACAGATAGGTGAGCTTGTGATTTCTTCTGATTTGTGGATCCTGTTTTCCGTATGAAAATTGCAATATGCACTGGGAATCAGTGACAGACAAATGAAGAAATCGTTGCTTTACAATATCCAGTACATAGGTTACAAACATGGGGGTAGGATTTCTGCTGAACTTCAACCTTGGTTCCTTTGTTTGAGGCCACCTAAATTAGGGTCCAACAATTCTCACTACGACTGTGTTGCAAAGCTGCTCTTGTGCCTACAACCTATATCTGTAAGTCAGATTAGCCGGCCGGAGGGTTGGCTGATCATGATTTCATTAAGTGGTTGCAAACTCCAAAAACACAAGCCATAACTTTCCGTAAGAGCGGGCAGGACCCTATTATAGTGATGTTTTATATATATATATACGTTGCAGCCAAGCCTCATAGGAAAGATTTTCACGAATCATAGATCCGGAAATCATTTCCATAGGATCAAGATTGAGAGATAGCATGACTTACATATTATTCCTTCTGTTTAAGAACTTCTATAAATAGAAAGACATCGTTGCTATATATAGGAAGCCCATAAATTAGGAATATATGCTTACACACCTAGGATGATCCATACCAGCCCCATCCCCGGCCAGCCCCTTCCCCTTCTCTTCATGTATGAGTGTTAGTGTGCAGTTGCGAGCGCACGTCGTGCGTTTGACTAGGTGGTACAACTACAGGCACCATAGATGAATTAATGCCTTTCTAGTACTGGTGATCACCATACGGAGTCAGTGGAAGTACTGCATAACTGGAGGAGCTATATGGTTGAGGACTTAGGCCTAGGAATCTAGAATTACTATGAAGCTGATCACGAGTACTCTTGTAGAGCCCGGCATAATACATAATACTAAATGAGTCATAAACATACCCATAAACATTTAAGTTACAATGCGCGTGTGGTCGTGGGCACGAAGAACCAGCTGTCTCACTTTCCTCTATATATTCTTGGATCCGAAGGTATAGTTACTTCTTAGATGTTCAACAAAAAGTACGCATAGTCTACGTTGCATGGAAGATCTTTCTTGATTCTGTATATGCTTTCGATTCCTTAATAGGCGACGACTATTTCATTGATCGTTTCATATTGGTAGTTTTTGTACACGATAGGTTAAACAAACTGTAATATATAGCTGCCTTTCTTTGGAAGGACATGGCAGCTTAACTAACAACTAAAGATACTGATAACCCATATTGCAGAAATTTGTGGCCGTCATCGGATTTTGTTCACGGGGTCTCCTATAAAATAGTACTTCTATTTTAATCCTTCGTAGTACATTCCTAGGCCTCCTCAGGGAACTTGAAAGTATTATGATGCAATGGCGTTTGCATGAAAAATCACGGAAGCAGACAAGGCAATGCTGCTATATGTGTATAATATGGTATAGACTGAACACAAATAAAACACCAATTTCCATTTAGGCAGGTGTACGCTTCTATATCGCAAATTAAATTAGACTAAGAGTGGATACGTAAAATTAACGATAGCTGGATATGTCCCAAGATCGATCGAGTTAAATACTTGGCGAAGACACCAACTTGGGATTTGGGAATCGAGATAGAAGTGAGAAAAAAGTCGAAGTCATTGGATATTGTATGGCGGTCCCAATTCTCAAGCCCGGTATAGTAGAATTATCTTGAGAAGTTCGAAGTCTTTTTATCTTTGATATATTTTTTGGGGACAGAAGTACTATTTTGACGGAGCCAAGATTAATTTAATCTTCGGGGCCGAACTAATATTACAGTAATGACGAGTTCTCAAATATTCTTTTACATGGTTCGTATTAATATATAACTAATATAGAAAAGATTTTCTTAGTGTAATTGAATATTACAAAAAAATGCCCATTATATCTATATATATAGAAAAAGAGTATTCATTTAAATAATAAATTCGCTTTCAATATATATAAGAAGGTCTACATTCAATTATGAAGCTCCTTCAATTTAAATTCTCCTTTTATGTAAATAAAGGGGAGATATAGTAGTTTTGACGTTTTGACGAGCAGGCATGAGGAATGAAACTTTCTGTAACTCTCATTTTTTAGATGTTAAGGAAGCTTTTAATTGGGGTTGCAGAAAAGAAAAGAAAAGAAAAGAAAAAAACTTATACAAAAATCTACGCCTGACATATATAAGTTCAGAGATTTAGCTATTTTCTTTTTCCTTGTATCTGAAGCAGACTGCATGGAGAGATTCTTTTGAGATAGCTTCCCTAGAACCCACTTCCTTGTGTTACCACCAGTGTATACTCAAAACTCCCGTACTCTTCTCCACTTTATTATCGACGTACCGTGCGTAAGTTTGGACAGCAACAAAAACCTTTTGATAATGTTTTCTTTGCTCCACTATTCAGTAAACTTTCCATATATATATGAAATTAAACAAGCGAAATAATTGAAAGAACAAACGAAACCGGAACAATTAAATAGAAGACAAACAACAGTGTCCGAATTTCGAGGTCGAGTAGACGATGAAACTGAGGAATAAGTTATAAGGACTGTTCATTTGACAAGACTTCGCATGGAATTTAACACCCATGCATCATTGTAGTCCTGATCTAGGAATTCCTCACCACAAAGATGTCAAACAAATATCTGGATTGGTCGAGTTGTGACTTCTCAAATTAAAGCCAAGCATCGGAAAGCAACGTCCAAGACTATTCGCGGAGGTAAATATGCTGTCTCGCTCTCCTCCTTTTCATTGCCATGCATGTGTAACAGGAAACTTTTTTTTTGTTTTTGTTTTTTTTTTGGGGGGGGGGGGGGGGGGGGGTGGTGGTGTTGAGTATAAGCTTTTATAAGATGATTCAATCCAGAACTATCTATAACATGTTCAAGGTGCAATTATTTATTGAAATAAGTAGAATGTTTCTGCATATTTATAAATTTGTTGGCCAAATCAGATATGCAGTTATAATTTGAACAATTTAAAGGAAGACTCAAAGTACAGATGGGGGCATAACCCTGTATGCACAAATGTAAATAGCTAGCGGAAAATGGCCCTTAGAGGCGGCATGCATATGAGATACGAAAGAATTACATAGGCAAAAACTTGGAGAATTAGAAAAAAAAAAAAAAAAAAGACTACATTGTATCATATAGAGAATGAATTTTTCATCTTTATTTTTTTTTTCTTTTTGATAACTGGTAAGTTCATAGATTCCCCAAATAACTGTATAGAGATCAAGGGTGTAGGTTGAACATGTCATAAGCAGAATTTTGCAATCCATCATCCAGTTCGCTAACTAGCGGATCGCCAAAATGGAATCTGCTTCTATTGTTGGACTTAACAAAATTGGAAGAGGACCTAGCGGAATTGGATGTCAGAATTTCGGTAATATTTTGGGTCACATTTTTTGGCATGTTTAGGTCTTATTTACTGAAAATAAGGATGTTATTTGGCCCATTTTGTGAGTTTTTATTATGCAGCCATTGTCTCCTGTTTACACCTAAATTATTTGGCCCATTTCATGATATTTGCTCATTATTCACATAATGTTCAAATTGTTCATTGTTCAAAAATAAAAATATCCTTAACATAGATGATTATTACAATTTACATAATAAATTGATGTCTTAAAATTAAAAGATACATTCCAAAATCCAAAGGAATATTTATCAATTACATTACAAATATCTCAATTATAGAAATGAACACTACAAAAGAAAATTTGCAAATTACATTGCACCATATCAACTCCCCAAGTGATTATATGTAGAAAAAAAAAAACTCACCAAGTGATTAGAATTGGATTTTAGAGTGAAATGATTGGTCATCCTTTAAACCAATACAACCACATCATATTATGGTCAAATTAGTTTTGATTGCCTTTTTTATTTAGCTCATATATTTAAAAGCCAACAACTCATTGTTGATCCTTTGAAAAATTCTTAACCATATAAGAAGTACACACACAATAACATCCTAGCAACCTATTTTAAAAACCGAAATAAATCATAACAAAAGTGCTAACATAAAATTTAGATTCACAAAATCCTAAAACAATATGTAATTCACAAATGAGTGTAAAAATAAATCCCAAAACAAGCAATTCGCAAAATTCAGATTCAATAAATCCCAAAACAACATGCAATTCACAAAATTCAAATCCATAACATCACCTAGTAACCTAGACATTGTCACATGTCTTAAAGGGATAAATGTAATATTTTGAGCTTAATGATAAAAGTGGTCAAAACTTGGTGGAAAACAAAAAATTACATAAAAAATATAGTATATGTTGACACAACTCGAAATAAAAGAATATTAGAATAAGAAGTGTCAAATAAGAATGTCACCAAACGTCAATTAATCATGATCGATGCATCATTAGAAATTATCTCTACAAAAAAAAAAAAAAAAGATATTAACAATAAACTCTGGAAAAAATTATAAGTAAATGAAAGTGGAAACGAAAGAATAATAAGTTCAAAAAAAATTTGTATATACCTATGTCCATATTATAGGTCTCGGGATCCTCTGTTCAACCTTATGTTCCTCATCCTCCTTTTTCACAGAAGATATGATCTTTGATTTCAACCAATTTTGAGCACAAATGAGTCCCTCCCCCGTTTTTGGTGTCAATGAACTTCGAAAAGCATCTAATACTTGTCCCCTTGTGCTGAAGACAGACTCTAAAGGCACTGTGGTAATTGTTGGCTTTTTTCACAATCGATATTTTGATAATTTCAATAAATGGATTAAGGTTATAAAATGGACATCTTCAAAGACAAAGACATTTTTATCAAAGAGCCAAAGAAAAGATGATTGAAGCTTAAAAATATGCAATGAGCTCAAAAGTGAAGATTTAATACCATAAGGTGCGACCTTATAACTCTTCGTTTCACTTTTGACAAAGATTTGAATCATACACTTGCATATCTTTCAAACCGTGCATAATCTTCTTATCACAAGTTTGACAACCAAAATGCTTGTTAAGTGTTTTCAAATAATCCCTATATAAACTCTCAAGCCTTGGTTATACTTTTGAGAAGTTGGTTTTTGAAATTATGATTTCAAAAATGTAAAAAACGAGCTTTTTAATTGTAACGGTTGATGAAAATGATATGAAGCAGTCGACCTCTACATGAAGTGGTCGACCGGTTATAGCGGATAATGAAAATGCTCTGTAGCAGTAGACCGAGTTCGTAGGACAAAAATTTGACAGCATTCAAATTTTATGACCGTTTGGCAACGGCTAGCTAAAGCGGTCGACCGGTATAACAGTAAAATTGTTAGATCGATCCCCAACAACTAGAAATAGCTAGTTTTGATATGTAGCTTATATAAGGACCTTCTTAAAGTCTCAAAACATAAGAGAACGACCACATATCATTTCTATAGCTTGAAAAAGATCTTAAATCTTCTTATTTCATTTTTCTTATATTATTTACAAAAATTACATCTTCACATCCTAGTCATTGTGTGAATCAAAAGAGATAGAGATTTCTATTTTCTTATCCACTTTTTGAGATAGTTTAATTCTTGTATCTCCCTATTCAAAAGAAGTGATTCCTTTAGTAAGGTTGTTCACTAAATAAAGTTTAGAGAGGGTATATCTCAAGCTTAGTTAGGCTGTGAGTGGTGTGCTCAAAAAATCACTTGGGTTGTGAGTGTTGAGCCCGGGAAAGTACTTGTAAGATTCTCTAGCACCCGAAAGCTAGAGTGTACATTATTTGGAAGATAGTGGAAAAAACTCAAGGCTCGGTAAAGAAGCTTGAGGGGTAAATGTAGGCAGATTTGCCGAACCACATAAAAATCTCGTGTTTGCTTCTCTAACCCTATTTTTTACATTTAGCACTTATTTACTTGTTGCATCAATAAACTTGTGCTAAATTAGTCTTTACTTTGCAAACACGATTTTGAGGGTTAAAATCGAAAAAGTTTGGAAACTCAATTCACCTCCCCTCTTGGGTTGCCTTAATCATTGGATCTACAGTAATAGGGATGGCAAGCACATTTTGCGAAATCCGTGCAAGAACGGGATATTTTGATGCATTCACTCTCCACTAATTGAGAATATCAAAATTCAGATCTCTAGGTTCAACATCTTCTATAAATACCTCTCCACTTTAGACTTGCTATCTAGTAAATTCTGTTGTGCCTTAAATTGTGTGAAGTTCATCTATAGTGGATCATTTTAGGTACCTTTACTAGATGACCTAATCATCTTAATTTGGTCCTTTCTCGCAGATACACCCCCACTACTAGATGACCAATCTATCTCAATATACTTTGTAAACAACTAATCCAATGTCTCTTTCACTAGAATAGGCATCTCTGCACCTAACTCTATCCCTAAAGCCTTCTTGGACCAAAAGTCCAACCATATAAGCTTAACTTGTAGATTAAGTGTCACTGCAACAAATAAAAATATATTAATATTAGTCAAATCACCCCATTATTTATTATACCACGTTTGCATTTTCTTTGCCAATTCTGCCAAGAACAAATCCTCACTTGATTCATATTTTTCCTAATGCATATGGATTTTGGCATGTTCCTCAAAATATAAGTTTGACGTCATCATATTCAACACGGATATTTAGACCTTCACCTATAGAAAAGTGTCAAAAACTTGGTAAAATATCTCACACGTTCCCAATACTCAAATTTAGGTGGGCTCAATCTCTTCCTCTCATGCCTCTCCTCAAGCATAAAGTTTATCAAAATCCAATCCTCTGCCAACATATCCTCAAAGACTCTATGATATTCTCAACTATATCTAATATATATAATGCACGTTGCATTTCAACGAGTAGGAACATCAAACTGCAAAAATTCCTTAATGAGAAATTTCATTTTTACTACACATTTCTTAAACTCGTCCATTCGGAGGGGAGAAGACTTAACATACTCGAACAATTTCTTTACTTTGGCCACAAAATCATCCAACTTCTTCAACTCCTCTAGCACAATTAAGTTCAAGATATGTGTGCAACATCTCATTTGCACAAAATCATGGGCACAAACTATTTTTCCAGGCCAAAGCTCAAAATCCAACTATCTACTCTTCACTTGCTCAATGGTTGTATTATTATAAGATATATTATCGACGGTGATTTTATCAACTGTCTACTCTTCACTTCCCCAATTGTCAAATCCTTATGATCTGACACCTTATAAAAGACAAAGATCTTTTTGTGCAAATGCCAAGTACTATCAATGAAGTGTGCAGTGACAAATAAATAATTTATGTTTTGGATTGACATCCATGTATTAGTGGTGATGCAAATCCATGGTCCATTAAATATTATGCTGGATTGCAGTTTACACTTCTCTTCAAAATAAAGTTTCATACAATCCTTCATTACTGTGATTCAAGAAGGCACTTTAAACGGGGCTCAAGGGTATGACCCATATTCTTGAACCTATCTTTGTTTACTGTTCTAAAGGGATGCTCATTCGCAATTATAAACTTGGCAATAGCAACTATGACTGATCACTGGTACCTGTAGTGTAACGGTTAACCGACATCTCTGTTGGTACATACCCCTGTTTACCGGTAATGATGAAGTCGCCAACTGCAGGGAAGTTTCACCGCTTCACCGTTTTTGATTTTTTTATTTCCAGTTCATACAAAACGACGTCATTTCTCCTTAAGCCATAACCATCGTTTAAGCACAGCTCTAATAGCAACTCTAATAACCTTGAGATTATACGAGTCTAGCTTCATCACAACCACATCTTCACTAGTTGCCCCCTTACTATCAAAATTCAATTTATGTTGAGAAAAATTCAATTTACTTTGTTTTTTCTTATAGGTTAAACAACCCTCAAAGTGGGACTTCACAGCGAAGGTCCCTTAATCTTTCTTTTGAACGCCAACTTTATGACTACAATGATTGCAAATCGTCAATGGTTTATTGGGGACATCTATGGGTAGCCTAATGAAATGTTCCCACATTGGAAACGGATTGACAACCTTCCTTCTTTCGGGGCCAGGAGTTGCTATATACTCAAATTGTTGAATTTGTCGTGCCTCTACATCTATTATTGTTATCTCACCAATTGTAGGTGTTGAGGCAGGGGTAGAAAAATTAAGGTTTGTGGGATTTGTTGATTTTAAAAATGCAATTAAAGTTAAATCCATATGAAAGAAAGACGTTTTTCTTTTAAAAAAAAATAATGAGTGGTTGAAAACAAATTTCACTTTAAAAGAAATAAATGTTGGCCACATTAAATTATATATAACTTGGCAAACTTGAATTGCAACCACGCTATAGTAAAATGGCTACGTCGATGTTTACTTTATGGAGTTTTAGAAAGTTGTCATTTTAGACTCAAACATATAGATTCATAAATTACATAATCCAAATTCACAAATCACCATATCCAGATTCACAAATCACATAATCAAAATCCAGCACTAAACTAATCACACAAATAAATTCGTATAAATTTGAATTTGATTCAAAAGATTCATTAAATTATGACAAATATCGAATCAACACAATTTTCACATAAAACCCCAAAGCATTGTAGTGTTAGAAAAAATTTGAATACAAATTCACAATGGATGATCATAGATTCAAAATAGATGACATAGATTCAAAATGGATGATCACAAAGTCAAAAAAGACACAGATGAACAGGCCTAACAAAGATGGGCCAAGTCGAGGTAACAAAGGAAATACTATGCCCTCTCAATGAGGATAGACTTAGAAGCAACGAAAAAAACCTATATGAAACTAGAGTACAACTGAATTCGGCTTGCTATTAAAGTATCATTTGAAAAACCCCACTGTAACACCTCTCTCTTGTTTACTCGTTTACTAAGTGTGCTATGTATATGTTTTGAATCGTGTTTGATTTCCTTATATAATATAGTTTTTTTTTATGTATATGTAAGGCTCGGGAAGGAGGGGAAACATCCCCGGGGCTAAGCAGGGATCGAGGGAACATTTTCGGGGTACATGACTTAGGGGCCGGGGTTACCGAGTAGAAACACCCGGAGGCACCAAGTAAAAAGCACCTAGGGAGGAAGGGAGACAATCCCGGGCTTACTGAGTGCAGCATGCCTGGGAACTGAGACACTCGAGTACTACTCAGGAGGTTGAAGACCCGAGCCCTACTCGGAGACCTGGACCTAGGAGTTTTGTTAGCCTATGCCTGGGGCATCATTGCCTGAGGCATCACTCCCCGGGGCTTGTTTTTAGTCATGTGCGGGTTGACGCCTTGTAGACCCGACTTCTTTTTTTAAAGTTTGCTTTTACGTGTCTTAACCATGTGGTGGGCATTAAATGCATCCTTACCACATTTTACCTAACCTCTTAGGTGGGGTTTTGTCATTGGCGCATAAGTTAATGTGGTTAATGTGCTGATTGTTAAAAGATACGTGAACTTTGAGACAGGTAGGTGGCTGCTTGTGATTGGCTATGCCTTAATCTTCCGCTGATTTTCTCTAAGACCTAGCCTAGGGTATGTAGACTGGCCAGGGGGTAATAACTGTAAGAAAGGTATAGTCTATTTACGTGTTTTGTTCGTCAGAGAGTGAGAGAAAAGGAGATTTAACTGAACGCATTAGGAGAGGAGAAACTGCCTTTGACTTAGAAAGAGAGGGAAAGTGACGTGAATCTGGTGACCAAGGAATTGACCGAAGGATAAGAGGAGAATAAGACTAAAGAAAAGGAGGAGATTACGAGGAAAAATGAGGTATTTGGCCTGCACTTTTTCTTTCCCTCAGCTTTTGACTTTTCTCTTCCTAACATGGTATCTTGCTATTTTTAGGTGTTTTAATCTTTCAAGAAAACAGTACAACAAGCTAAGGTAAGGGTATAGAGTTTATCTTACATAGGGGTATTGGAAATGTTTGGATTGTGCCTAAAGCATGTGACTTTTGTCATGAGGTAGGAAAAGACAAGTAACCCATTCTTGTTTCTGTGTTGGATCTAAACCAAAGAAATATATGCGAAGGGCTGAGAACGGGCTAAAAGACGTTGGGGGACCCCCTAAGGCCAGACTTGACTTTTGAGAATAAGCTTTTGTTTTATACATGCCTGGGAAAAACTCTTTTATGCAAGGCCTTTGTTTTTGCATAGTCGGGGAAGATGTTTTTGAAGGCCTTTGTTTTTGCATGGTCAGAGAAGATGTTTTTGAAGGACTTTGTTTTTGCATGGTCGGGACGTTTTAACAAGCATGCTCAAGAAGACTTTTATAAAACGTACCCAGAGAGCCTTTTTGCTATCTGTCCGGGAAATTGTAACAAGCATGATCGGGGAGACTTTTATAAAACTTACCCGGGAAGTCTTTTTGCTATCTGCCCGGGAAGTTTTAACAAGCATGCCCGGGGAGACTTTTATAAAACGTACCCGGAGCCTTTTTGCTATCTGGAGAAGTTTTAACAAGTATGCTCGGGGAGACTTTTATAAAACGTACCCGGGGAGCCTTTTTGCTATCTGCCCGGGAAGTTTTAACAAGCATGCCCAGGGAGATTTTTATAAACATGCCCGAGAAGCCTCTTTTTTTTAGGCCCGGGAAGTGTTTTTTTATAGATGCCGGGAAGTTTTTAAATGAAAATGCCCGGGAGGATTTTCTTTTGAAACTAGTCAAGAGCCCTAAAATCCTTTCTTTTAAATACAGTCAGTCCTTATTGGGTTAGCAATAAAATAAAAATAACTTAATTGTATAAGTTGTTGGACTTGCCTATTAACAGCATGTGGTACATGGTAGGATTGACCAAGTCACTGTGGATTAAGAAAGTTATTGTGAATTTAGGTTGTTTTATTTTATATGAATTTTATATAATTGGTCCATGAAATCTATTGCTAATTTTGAGTTAAGTGACTTTTACTAAAGAATATGATACATGTTGCATCATCCTGTCATGAGTCATGTCATGGGTGTGGGAAATCTAATAACGAAATGACAGAAATGAAACCCATACCCAGAGGTGGATCCGATGACAGGGTGACGGTACCGATCACAAGGGATAGTGCAAGCCACCACTGAAAGGAGTGGTTGGTATCCCTGGCGTGAAACAATATGCTTGACAGGTCCTGGTGCCGGGGCACGGGACAGTCCCAGAGGAGAGGAGGGACGTACAACCAGACTCTGGGGGTTAAACAGAGAGACTAAAGGACACCTCTGATGACCGACAAGAAAGGAAAGAGAAGAAAACAAAGAAAGCAAAGAAAGAATGAAAGAAAAGAAAGGAACGAAAGAAAAGACGGAAAGTAAGAAAGAAGTGAAAGGACAGGGAAATAGATGCATCATCCTTGCATTGCATCGAGCATACACTGTTAGCCTGTTATGGATATCAATGCTTAGCTTTATTATTATCATACTGCTGCTCATAACATGTTCCTTTTCCCCCTTACTGAGTCTGTAGGACTCACCCCTTTATTTTTTAATTTTCTTGTATGTACCACTCTGGCTGTGGACCCTGGACATATCAGATGTTAATCTTTATGAGCGAGGAGTTTCTGGATGTAGACCTATACATATTAGTGATGACGTTTTGGACGTTTGTCACTGAGTCATTCGAGATTTTCGTGGGGGTACGAGCACCAGTGGTATCTTAAAGAGCCTCAAACCATCCCATATCCCTTAATTGAAGATTTCGAACTAGCAGATTTTGACCCATCCCTTTTTTATGACGTCCCTTCTCCACCGGCACTACCGGTAGAGGGTATCAAGGAAAATGAAGTCATTGACCTAACCTTCGACACGGAGTCTGTGTCGAAGGTTGATTAGATATCCATTGTAGTCATTTGTTTTTGGGATAATGATTGTACTTTCTGTTGTAGTCTGTATTATAGGACGGAAAGCTGTAGACAGCTTTCACTTTTGTATTTACTTTCTCTTACTGTTGTATCCTCATGAAGGATTTTGTAAAATGCACTAGTGGAAAAATTTGTATTTATATTTTTGAGATTTTCCCTTATCCTGTTTCTTCCTTAAGCCACAAGCCACCCTTAACTTTCATTTCTTTACCAGATTGTTTTTAAAATATTTTTCTAAGCTCACCTACTTAATTTATTAAGTTATTTTAGTCTCCTCATTTAATACAGTGTGACCTATCTGTTATATCCCTAAAACTATTATTTTCCTTCCTTATATACTTATCTCTTTTCACTAAAACGTTTCCGCTAAACTTTTTAAAGCCAGTTATCAGGCCTTTATAGGATTAATTCGTGCAGTAATCCCCGCTTGTGTGCATTTTATTACTATAAGAGAGCCTAGGGGGTAAGTACTAGTACGGGGCGTGACACCCATCTCCTAGCCATTAATTGTAAGTTGGAGTTTGTCATTTTCATATTCAAAAGATTAACCACCCTTATTAGTACCAAAGTAGAGATATCATGAAGAACGTGGAAAGGTTTTCATGATTTGCCTCAAAAAATTCAGAGGTTGCATTCCTTCCGTATATAATAAAGGCTAAAATAATACGTGTGTCCTTGTGTATTAATATTTTTTTATAAATGTCCTTAGGGTAAGTTTTTTTGTATCCTCATACTTGTGTTATAACCCATTTCTCAGTTATGCCCCTCCGTCGACTTTTCGTCCATAAGCTGACGAAATTTGCTAACGTAGCCAACGCTGACCATGTTAGTAGCCATAAAATGACGACACGTCATTCACAGCTTCTTGAAATGACTAAAAAGTCCACTGCCACATCAATTAAAAAAAACTTATCTTTATCTACTATCCACATGTACTCCTTAAAATAGATCAAGTACAACTTTCTCTTATTAGTTTTTTTATCTTAATAAATAATTCATGAATATCTTAGTAGTTTCGATGAGCCACGTCCGTCAGCTTATGGATAGAAGGTCAACGGAGGGGCATAATTGAAAAATGGATTATACCACAAGGATGGTGGGACAAGAAAACTTACCCTACAAATATTTATGAGAGAACATCAAACCATAGGGACACGCATATTATTTTAGCCTATTCGTGAACCTAACCCTAAGGGTCCTAGCAAAAAGCGTCTTACCTTTCATCCTAACTGCAAGCCAACGTACTATAGCTTTCCATTAGAACAAATTTCTTCTTACTGCACACCGATCCAATAACAAAATTCAGATTCGTTGGGAAAAAAGACATTTGAAAAAAAAATGGTCCTCATGTTCTCCATCCTTTAAGTTTGCAACTCACCGTTTAGGGCAATTAGCTCCAAACGTTGTTTTGGGTTCTCTAGCAACATAAGATGTACGACGTCATTTTAGGTAGGACAACTTTGTTGGCTGCTGACTTGGATTGCTTGAATGAGCTGGATAAGCTTGCTTATATGTGGGGTTCTGTCGTAAGGAGAGTTAATGGATGAGAGAGAAGGACTTTTATGAAAGTTGGACAAGCTTGCTTATATGTTTAGGTGGAATGTCGAAATTTTTAGATTTTTATGGGGGTTGGTGAAAATTGAGGAGAGAGGTTATGTGATTGAATTTTTATGTTTATTTTGATGAAAATAGCTGATTTGATGGAGAGAGATTGTGAATTTTATCAATTGTTTAATATTTTAAGATTAAAAAAATGAGAGTAACATTATCAAAATACAAGTAAAAGTTAGGGATAAAAAGTTAACTAATTAAAAATGTTTGTAAAAATTTGGGAAAAAATCATAATTCGCCCTATAATTTGTCATGCCTCTCTTTTATAATCAAAATAGAACTATACACCAAAGATCTTGTGTTGCCACTCCACAATAAAATGGAGTGGTAGAAAGAAAACATAATCATCTCTTGATTATGGCTAGATCTCTTCTTTTCAAGCATCCTTACCTTAAAATTTTGAGGGATGCCATTTTAACTGCAACATATCTTATAAATTGAATGACAACCCCTATCCTAATCGACAAAACCCCATATGAAATGCTCTTTCCAACACCACCATCATATTTCCCTCTAAGGGTTTTTGGTTTCCTATGTTATGCTGCCACGTTGAAGCAAAATCGAATCAAATTTGATCCTCAGTCTAGAAAATGTATCTTCCTTGGTTATCCTTTTGGTGTCAAAGGATACACTCTTAAAAATTTTGTACTCACTTCAGACTTGGTCCTTCCATATGTGTCACCTTTGGTTGATGTTCCATTTCCTCTGTTAGATCTAGTTCCTATTGTTCAAGTACCAGAATATCATGATGCGCCTGAGGTTCAACTTGATAGTAACGGTTCTCCCTCACTTTCTAGTCTTCATCTTCTTCTTCACAACTTTTAGATAACACTTCTTCTATTCCACTAAAGAGATCCACAAGAGAAAGACAACCACCAAAGTATTTGCAGCAATATCACTATCATCTTATCAATGTCATTGTTCCTTCTTCCAAGTAGCCAACTTCTGAGTCCACATGGCACCCACTAGCATCTCATTTGTCTTACCAAAAAATTTTCAGATCACACAAACTTATCTTTATCACTTTCATTGAATGAGGAACCAAAAATTTATGAGGAAGTTGTTGCCTTTAATCATAACCATACCTGGACTATCACTACCCTACCACCACAAAAAAATCCATTAGTTGTAAATGGGTATACAAGGTAAAATTGAAATCTTATAGCACAATAGAAAGGCATAAAACACAGCTAGTTGCAAAGGGATACACTTAAAAGGAAGGATTGGCTACCAAGAAACATTTAACCTCGAAGCTAAGCTTACTATTGTCATGGTTTTTCTTGGTCTTACTTCCATTCAAAATTGGTATTTATCCTAACTAGATGCCTACAATGCTTTCTTGCTTAGTGAGCTAGATGAATAGGTATACATGGACATTCCCTCAGGTTTCATCATCAAGGGGGAGGGAATGGGAAGGAAAACTTGTTTATAAATTAAATATGGCTCTTTATGGGCTGAACCAAGCTTCAAGACAATGGTCCTCTAAATTCTCAACCTCTTTATTGGTTATTAGGTTTAATTAATCTAAGTCATACTACTCTTTATTCACTAGAACTACAAAGCATGGGTTCCTAGCAATTTTAGTATATGTGGATGACATTTTGGTGGGTAGTAATGATCCATTTGAAGTTGAAACACTCAAGGGTTATTTGCACAGTCAATTCAAGATCAACGATCTTGGCAATCTCAAATTCTTTCTTGGTTTGGAGGTGGCCATATCTGAGGCATTTTATTGTGTTAGTGAAAGTATTCTTTGGAGCTTCTTGAAGAAGCTGGCCAGCTAGGTTCCGAGCCCATTTCCACCCCAATCGAACTTAATCATAAGCTCTCTCGTTCACAAAAGGGAGCACTTTCAAATCCTACAAGCTACCGAAGGCTTATTGGTAAGCTCATCTACTTAACCATCACTCGACCTAATCCCACTAATGCTGTGAATGTGCTTATTCAATTTATGGATAAGCATAGTCAAGTTCATATGGATGCAGTCATTCGTGTTCTAAGGTACATTAAAGGCTCTCTTGGCCCAGGCTAATTTTTTCCAAGCAATTCATCTCTCCACCTCAAGGCATACAATGACTCAGATTGGGCCTCTTGCCCTGATACGCAAAGATCTATCACAAGATATTGTATTTTTATTGGTGATTCATTGATTAATTCGAAGTCTAAGAAGCAAGGCACAGTTTTTAGGTCCTTTACCAGGGTTGAATATCGTGCCCTTGTCTCAACTACTTCTAAAGTAATCTGGTTACTTGCATTGCTCCAAGATTTTAATGTTTCACATTCACAATCTATTCTCTTTTGTGATAGTCAGGCTATCATTCACCTAAGCAAAAATTCAATCTTCCACGAAAGAACAAAGCACATTGAACTTGATTGCCATTTTATTCAAGACTCTTCGTGTGACTTCTAAGTTTCAACTCGCTGACATCTTCACGAAGTCACTACCAGCAGCTCAATTCCAATTTTTGATGTCCAAAATAGGCATCTTAAATATCTATGCCCATCTCGAGGGAGAGTCACAAGAATATAAAGTGCACGAGAATATAACCCAGTGAAGACAACTGTAATTGTAATTGTAGAATAGTCTTCTTTTTTTCCCTTTTTACACCTGTACATACTTTTTCTTTTCTTTTCTTAAAATTAGCAGTATTACTTGATGGCTACTGTAGACGAAAAGCCACTGTACAGAGACATTTCCCCATTCTGAACAAAGGAGAATTTCTTCAGGTTGTGTGCGTTTTCTGACATGGTTACGTAACTTGTAATTAATATGACTTTAATATCTTAATAAGAAAATTTGTGTTATATGTACAACTAAAAATTAATCAAATAGATCGTGAACAAGCTCGAACTCATTCAACAAATAAATAAACAAGCTTTGACAAAAAAATGCAGCACGGAAAAAAGCTTGGACTTGAGTCATATTAAAAAAACCAAAGAAAGAACGAACGTAAAGATTCGATACTCGAATACATTTCAGTCCTCTCTGGATAAGCTTAAATATGTACACATTGCTAGCGAGTCTGTCTGGATGGGGCGAGGCTCAACACCGAATGATTATATGACCCAAAGCTTGACTAGGCACTGCAGACGTTACAATTAAGAACAAGGTTGACGTCCAATGTCGAGTTATGCAAGCCCGGCCCATTCCATTCCTTCATATATATTCTTTTTTTCTCTTTTTGTAAAAGATGAGGATATTAAATTATTAATAGAGTAGATGTTTCGAACTCAGGTGATGTTTGGATATCCAATATATTCAACTTTAAAAAAAAAAGTTAAAACCAAAGATCGAAATTTAACCCCTTTTCACACTTTAGTACTTTTTTATTAAAAAAATTATATATATCAAATTTTCCTGCTCTTTACTTTTTAATAAATTTAATTATTTTTTTATTAAAAAATTTCATCAAATCTTTTCTCTTAATTTTTTAACAAACTCTAATAATATGAGAAAAATTTTATAATTCACCTCATGATTATAATGCAAAATCAATCTCCACCCTCAACTATCAAAACGATTATTTATATTTTAAAAAGAGATTTCAAACTTTTTTTTTTTAAATAATTAATGCCGAATTTAGACAAAAATATACATTGAAAATTTTTAAAAATTAAAAGACTTCAATAGATGTTTTGATAATTGAGAAATTGAGGTTAATATCTTACTACAATTACTCAAAAATTATAACTTTTTCCAATTATTCTACAATTAAATATTTTTTAACTTTTTTATTAATTTTTTACAAATTCTAATAAAAAAATAAATTTTATCAATACAAAATCAAAATTCTTAAAATTTTTGCATTCCAACATCAACTCCGAAATCTTGAGTTAGCCAACCCCTCGATTAAAGTCTTTCTTCATTTCCACGTGACACATATCTCGAGTAAAAATGCCAACCACTGGCGAAAGAGTTGACACGTCTCTCGGCGCAGTTCCTAAACTCTCTAGAATGTTCGAGTGTAGGAGGATAGGAGGCTAGGCCATAGGGGAAACACATTAAACCAAAAAACGGCAGACGAGAACCGCAGAGTGTTTAGAGGCTTTGTCACTGGTGATCTCCTGAAGGAACAGATGGCGCTCTCTAGCTTCAAGCTGGCGGCGGGTCCATTTCCTGCCCGGCTTGGAGAAAAAGACTTGCCCATCAAGAGGCCAGTGATCATATCCGCAAAGACACCGCGTGCTCTTCAGGTTCAAACTCGAAAAGCTTTCACATAAATAAGTTCAATCAAATAGGCTACTTAACTGAGACCTGGGTAATTGCCTACTGGGTCCTGAGTTACCATTTTTGTGTGACACGCTATACGATTCAGCTGCACTTTTTG
Organism: Morella rubra; assembly: GCA_003952965.2. Classification (NCBI taxonomy): domain Eukaryota; kingdom Viridiplantae; phylum Streptophyta; class Magnoliopsida; order Fagales; family Myricaceae; genus Morella; species Morella rubra. Next base: position 35,812,785 of record CM025855.1, read on the forward strand.
TTTTTGTTCTGTTTCTTTGTTTTTAATCCCAGTTTTTCTGTGACGTTACTTGTGTGTTTTGAAATATCTAGACTTTAAATGCAATGGGTTGATGGGGATGATAAATAAATTGAGAGGCACATTAGGTGTCTCTTGAGAGTTTGATGCAGAAAAATGTTTGTGGGTGATTTAGTTCTCTGAGTGTCATCTGTGGTTTTCATGGTTTTTGTGCCTCTACTGGGATCATAGATTCACTAGGAAATTTCTCCATGACCTGCGGACGCGATTGCATTTTAGCTGCACTAAACGAGGAAATGCTTTCCAAAAATTGGTAAGTTTTGTTATTTCCATTTCTAGTGGAATTTATTGTTATATCGTACCCTCTTGTTAAAGAATATAATTCGAGATGTGACTCCGCACCATGACCTGCGTACGCGATTGCATTTTAGCTGCACTAAACGAGGAAATGCTTTCCAAAAATTGGTAAGTTTTGTTATTTCCATTTCTAGTGGAATTTATTGTTATATCATACCCTCTTGTTAAAGAATATAATTCGAGATGTGACTCCGCACTTCACCTATATTCCAATTAAAATATTAATTGTGTTGAACCTCACTTAAGGGGGAATTCGGCTCACAGCATGAAGGGAAGTGTTAGAGAATGTACTTCAAATACTAAAATCTATCTCTTCCTAATAGCTTAGCTTAATTAAGCTTTTGGGAAATGTGGTAAATTCACACCTCTAAAATTAAAAAGATGCTTTGATTGATAGCTTGTTAGCATTCCTGGGTTTTTCCCTTCAATGCTATGTCTTAACAAGAGATAACTCAAAGCTTTAAGGGGTCTCCGAGAAAGATTAATATCCTGCAAAAACTTGACATGGTCAACCTAGAATTACATATTAAACTGGCAGTTCAGCATTGTTTTCAATATCTTTAGTAGTAGTAGTCCTGGTTATGGCATTTTAGATTATGATTGTGTAGTTGGAGATGCGAAATTCACCCCCTGGGTTTAATGGAACTATTAGAGACAAAAATATGGAGCAAAATGAAGCCAATTGATTAATCGAACAATAAGAGATTGAGATATGATGCATCCATTATGATGCATTGCATCTCCCTTCATTGGTTAATTCACGACTCCACATGTGTAACATGATTGTTTTTGTTTGGTTTCTATTGGTTCATCAAGCTGGTCTGTGTTATTTCAGCTTCAGTTGGCCTTGGATTGTTCGTCCCTGAGATGAGGGGGAGTTTTAAGTACATCCCACATCAGTTGGATGTGATCTTAGTTTGGAGTTTATGTACTTGGTGGGCTTCTCCCTCTATTAGCTTTAAATTTGAGGTTGGATACTCTAAGATGGTTTTTTTTTTAAAATTTTATTTTTGGTTTATCGCCTTTTTTTTTTGTTTCTGCTGCTTCAAGATCTGTAGCTTGTTCTGCTGTAGTTTAAATTTGAATGAATGTGCTTATGGCATTCTTGTATGTCGATGAAGTACTAAAACTTGTTATAGGAGATTATATAAGTCTTTGTGCAGTGCAGTCGACACACACGTTCTAGCTTCTTCAAGTTCTGTAATCTGAAGTTAATGAGCTATTCAGCATACTCTCTATGCTGTAACTGATGCATGTAATTACTGTCCATTTGAGGCCAGCTGATGTGCAATCTGTGACTACAAATTAATACCATGCTGTGTTTTCATGTTGCCATAAACTCGTGTCATTCTTGGAGGCTGATGCATTTTTAGGCTTAATAATATTAATGTTTAGTACTTATCGTCCGTTTTCCTCTACAGGTAAGATGCTATAAATTCTGTCAGTCAGAGCATTGGTCACTCAGACTAGATATCTTGCAACTTTTTATTTGTTCTTGTGCGATCTTTTACTTGTCTATGCTGCAAAAATGTTTAGTATCGTAGCAATGGCAGATATATTGAACAAGTCCTGGCTTATTATGGGTTGAATACATTTAAAACGGTGTGCCACATTTTAGTTTACTGTAGTTTAAGTTTCTAAAGAGTTTTTGAGGTACAAGGTTTTCTAGGCTGTCCTAACCTTAATTACAGAGTTTATACGTACTGATGGTGCATGTGGTGGTGGATTTGTTGGGATAAACACCAGTACTTAGTTACATCTTTTTCCGAGGTTTGGGACATAGTCTATTCCTTTTCCATTCTTTTTTTTCTCCCTCTTGCGGGAACTATGGTCCACCAAAGGTACATTTTTGACAGCCAGCCTAGAAAGGGGGGAAGAAATTTGAAGTCATGGAATTGTCCTGTTTATGAATATTATCCTTGGTTTGAAGCCTCATACCACCCATCCTTTGGAGAATTCCAAGGCAAGGTTGGCTGGCTGAGCCAAAGATTTCAAAGTAAGTTCAGGCTGACCAGAATCGCTATTTTGAAAACCCCCTGAACGTGGCTGATTAGGATTGGCTCTTTGAGGAGCCTTTCCCTTGCCCGATATTGCTTGATTTACTTCTGAACTACTCCGACGGGTATAATCAGACCTACCTACCACTCATCTTCTCCAACATCTCCGCTTTCAAAGTCAAATTATGTACTTCATCCACAGACCACATAGGTTGTAACCAAATCTTGTCACTACGCTAGGTTTTAAGCCGGAGAGTATTCATTTGGCGTACCCTGGTTTCAACTTTATTTAAGATAAGACTCATTTTGTGTTTTATCCAGTTTGTTCAAGGCCCCTCTCCACCAAGAAAAATGTCATATGCAAGAGTTTGTTGACCACCACTGGTCCAAGTTTGAAAAGTTCAATACATTTCCTTTCTTGCTTTATCTTCAACTAATTTGCATTAGTCAAGAAAAGTATGGTGCTGTGTATATCACACTTTGCATCGCTTTTGGTTAGAAACATTTCTAGTTTGTACAGAGCTTTTGCATTGTATTAAATTTCTTTTGTTTTAACTCTCATCTGCAGGTGAAAAGTGAGGAAAGAAAGAAACCAGAAGCACCATTGGACTTGGGTGTTTCACGAAGAGATACGATGATATATTTGATTGCTGGGACTCTGAGTGGTCCAACAGAACCGGTTGAAGCACGCGTTGTGAAACCTGAGATCAGGAGAAAGATCAGGGAAAAACTTGAGAAGCTTAGGGAAAAAGCTGGTTTATTAAAGCCAAAAAATGAGAATGGGATGAAGGAACCCTCGGTGCAATCATCGAAAAAGGAGAAAAACCTTTCACCCGTGCTGCCACAATTGCCATTCCCAAATCCAAAAGAACCTGTAGTGGAAGCAATTCTGCCCTGACCATGAGACAGTAGTGAGTCAAGATACGATGCTTTGGGAAAAGGCTTGGCCTTGTTATCATTGACAAATATTCGTCTTTTTCCATTAGTTGGCGTCTTTCTCTTCTACTATGGGTATCAGCTTCTGTATATACATCCATTTTCTTGGAAGATGACACTTGAGCCAAGCCAAGGGCAGACAAATTTGATTCATTCCACAGTCCAACCTTTGAGACATCTATACGTTATCTCAAAGTCCACCAAACGTTGTTTGGCAGTTTGAGAAGAAAGGCAGCTGTAGCGTTTGTGATACTTTTGTATCCTCTACATTTCTCGATTTCTTGGGTCACAGCAATGGTGGTCGTGTCAGCTTGTAGTCTTATTTTGAATGGTCATTTCCGGATTTGAATGATGGTAGTCTCCAATTGAGGCTCACTACTAACTGCACCTACCATGTGAGTCTAACTTGCATGCACTTAGCTCCTAGTTTGAGATTTCTCTGCCCTTTTGGAGAAGAGATTAGTGTGTAATTATGGGGCTTTAATATGAAGAGTTGGTCTTACGTCGCCCAACTAAATCGACAAGCTTCCATCGTTTGGGATCTGGTATATTCGTTTGTAAAAGCATTCAAGAATATAATGTATTCAACAAAATTTACAAAACGAACATTTAAAAATTTTATACAAACAATAATCTCTTTTACACAAATTTTAATAACTTTTTACACAAATTTTAATATTTTTTTTAAAAAAATTTAATATTTTTTTTAAAAAAATTTTAATAAATTTTATCTCTCCATACTTTTTTTTTTTTATCAAATTCTAATATTTTTCATTAAAAAATTACATTAAATCATTTCTCCACACTCTTTTACAAACTTCAATAAAAATTAAATATCTTAAAAAAATTTCAACAACTTTTTACACAAAAATTTATAAAATTCTAATTTATATAAATATTCACAATTCTATAAAAAAAAATCTTAAAAATCTTACCATTCTTTATAAAATGAACATCTCTAGTGGTTGAGATTTCACAGAGCAGTAATGTCCTCCCCTAGTAGGAACCAAATTATCGAATTGCGTGATGGATTTTATGACCGGAAATTTAAGAGAATAACGATAAACATCATAAAATCATTAAATTATTAATCGAAATGGATACATGTCTTGGAGCCTAGAAGATTACAGGCATTTGAACATCACCTTGGACCAGTGGGGTCTCAAGCTAACTGAGCCTTATCAAAACTAGAACACTTGCATTGTTTCAAGGAAACTGCCGCTCAAAAACGAGCGACACAAATATTACGGACAGTCCTAGCCCTCTGGTGCCACCCAAACACAGGAGGACAGAAAAATACTACAAATTATCTGGTCTTTTTGTCCATGTTGGTAACAAGCTGGCGCATCTGAAATCTCCAGAACAAGAAATAAGCCAAGGCCAATCCAACCAATACGAACAGCCAAACATTCTCTTCCCCATTCTCCTTCTCTGACCTCACCTCCTCTATGCCAAATATCTCCCTCCCCTTATTCCCCATCATACCCTCCAACACATGCCCATATAACACGTAGGCCCTGTCCTCCGGTCCCACAGCCACCGAGGTTGGAAACCTCTCAAGGTCAAGGTCAATTTTGTCAAACACTACTCCCTCGCCCCAACTATCCGCGCTCTTCAGAAACCACAGCTTGTTTGGGGACACCACCAAAACGACGCCGTCGCTCCGGATCGCGATTCCATCAGCCAGAGTCAAATCCTCGTTCAGCAAGACCAGCCTGGCCGTGCCGTCGTCCTCGTCCACCTTGAACATCTTGCCTGTATTGGATTGAACCACCAAGAGATACCCCTTGCTGACGTAAGCAATCCCGTTCAACCCGCAGTAACTGTAGGGTGAGTCGCGGTCCACGGGATGGGCCGTGAAGGCCCTGGATCTGGAGAAGATCGACGATTCTCCGTCGGCGTTGACTTTCCAGATGTAGTTTCCTGCCGAATTGGTCACGTAAGCGTTGCCCTTGAAGTCCACGGCGACGTCGTTGGAGATCTGACGCGTGCCCGAGGCAACGTCATCGGAGGGGAGGAGAGAGAGGAATAGGCGGTTACCGGAGCGGAGGTCGTAGGCTGCGAGGGCGTTAAAGTGAGGGAGTGGGTCCGCGGCGTTGATAACGGCAAGGAGACGGCGGTTGACAGAGTCGACGGCGAGACCCTGAACGGTGACGTTTTCGGGGAGAGAGGGGTCAGATATTAATGTCTCTACGACGCCAGCGTCCGACACTGCGGCAATTGTGCGGTCGCGGAAGGAGCCCACGATGAAGTGCTGGGCAGATGGGTCCCAGGCGAGGCCCTCCGGGTAGAGATTAGGAGATCTGAAGCTGATGACGTGGGGCTTACTGGCGATGGTTAGGGATATCAGGCCCGTCAGAACGAGGACGAAGATGATGATCAGGGATTGTCTAACCACAGTGAGAGACATGATACGATCCGGGTCAGTAGGATTGGTGTTGAAGAATGGGATAGTGATGGGTTTTGGCAATTGGAAGGATATTTATAAGAGCGCCATCGAATTAGCTTTCGCACTTTTTCTTGTCAAACAAACCAAAAGCCATGGCTGCTTTCTTGGCAGGGGGGTTGTTGTTTTGGATTGAATGACGAATTTCCAGCCTTCTCGGCCATGTTTTGTACAGAGGGATATAACCCTCATCCCAATCTCCCACACCGGAACCCACCAGTTGAGGAAACTGTACAAATGCATTTGTTTTGCCAAAAAACAAAATCTATATAAAACGAATAAAACATTGTTATTAACTAAACACAATAACCGCAATGCTCCACGGGTCTGAGTACAGATACTCTGTTCCTGGCTCAAGAGCTCTTAGATCTTCAAAGAAGGAAAAGGAAACAACTTGATTTTTGTTTTTTTTTTTTTTTTGTGGATAAGGAAACAATTGATTTGATACAAATAGGTTATTGCGTACAGTAAACAGGGCAGGTTCTTTGTCATCGAGTATAGGTTTAATCATTGTAATTTGTATCTAGGCTCAATGACATCGTAAACAAAATATATCAACAAGGGTTGTGTGAGTAATGTCAGGGTTACTTTAAAAATAAATGTGACTCCTTTTTTTTTTTTTTTTTGTTGAATATGATAAAAAGCGCTCCGTGGTACTGCTACAAGTAAAGTAGATATAAATTTTCTTGATATTGGTCAATTTTTATTTTTTACCCATATTGGCCAAAGTTTGAATCCTCAACTAAGTTTTCTTATTATTAATCAAATTTTTTACTTATCTGGTGTAATAAAATTGATATGACGTTTTTAAATAAATTTTGTTACAAGTCTTAATTTTTTACTGGATGTGACATGTAGGACCGCTATATAATTAGACATTTTATCAATAGAAATTGATGAAAGGACTAAATTAATAAATTAGGGATGAAATTAATCAAAATAGAAATTTGAGGACATTTTTTAAATGGGTGCAAAATTTAGAGACAAAAAAGGTGATTAATCTTAATTTAAATAATAAAATATATACCTTCTTATAATTTAAATTTTTAAAATAAATGATAGATTCACAATAATCAAAATTACTTAACCCATAATTTATAATGAGCAATACAGAGAAATAATAATTAATGTTTGCGCACTCGCGCGACCCAACTTTCTCAAATTATAATAGGATATCTTGAAATGCAACTTTTCTTTCCATAAAAATATCATTCAAGAAGAACTCTGTAATTTAAGGCTCGGTTTGTTTTATCTTATTTTTAGTTGTGTATACGTACTTCTTTACTTTCAAGTGTTTGGACAGCTTTGTAAATTCAATCAACCGAAATTTAAGTAGTATTTACAAATCAATATTTTTTGAAAATTTTGAGAATATTGTAAAAATTGAAATAAATTAGAATTTTATTAGATTTTAAGAAAAAATAATGAAAGTTGAATTTTAAAATCTCAAAATATTGAAAAGGATTTTACTCATCCAAAATTTTTTAATGCAAGTATATTAAATAAGTCAAAATTTTGGTTAAAAAATAATACATAAACTTCAAAATTATTTCTAACTTCCCATTAAATTATCCGTTTTAAATATAAAAATTTACTCAAATTATTTCTCTTCATTTTTTTTATCTACATCAATAAAATTCAACTTTTCACTATTTTTTTTCCAAATTCAATAAAACTCTAATCTATTCTAATTTTTACATAGAACTGAAATTTTTCTGAACCGTGAACGAATGATTTGGGTTTTTATTTGGAGTGTACAATTTGAACCGGGGAGCTACTACACTCGGTCGAGTTGAAGGATGCCGTCCTACTGTAAATCGACCCCTAATTCGCCACGTTTTAATGTTCTTAATACATACGTGTCTGAAGAATCCAACGGCGACGGGCATAATCGCCGCCCACCACAAAGAAGTGGGGGCCCTGACTTTTTGTCCACCCGAAATATCACAGCCCCAGAATCCTCCACGAAAAATATCTGAAGACCCCCCTTCAACTATCTATCTCCACCGAGTGCCCAAGGTGTTCCGGAACATTCCAAATAGCTCACCTTAGATATTTTTCTTCTTTGAAGCTTCTAGAGCTCCCAATACTCATCCGCCTATAAAAGGACCAAGATCTACTTTCACTTTTATTCATGATCGTCAAAATTCCAATCATACGAGTGGGCGGCGGCTGGCTTCTTTAGAGTTAACTACTGAGACGAAATAGTGTTTGATACTATAGGGTGAGAGAGTTTTATTGAGTTACAGCGGAGGAGGGGCTTTTGTTGGCTTCGCTTCTGGGTCTTGGGTTTTCTGGTGTTCTGAGATCTGTACGTGGGGGGTTCTGATGGAGATGGAGACTCATGACAAGCAATCTCTGTCTTATTACAGAGTTCTTGGTCTCCGTACGGATTCTTCTATGGAAGAAATAAGGCGTGCTTATCGCAAGCTTGCTATGGTAAGTCCTACTAACTGATCCCTCTTTCTCTATTTGGGTGGCAATTTGTGTTGTTCTGGGTAGTGCAATTTATAGATAATATGCATGTTGGTTGCATGTCGTTCTGCCCTGTATTTTATTTCAGTTTGTTTGGTATGTGAGAGATGCAGTCTTGGATGTGTCTCGAGTTAATAACTTAATACGTGCGTTTGTTTGCCGTTTTTGTGCAGCAATGGCATCCGGACAGATGGATTAAGACCCCTTCTCTGGTAGGTGAAGCTAAACGAAGATTCCAGCAAATCCAAGAGGCCTATTCAGGTAGATTGACGTCAACAGTACTAGTTATCAACCCTCCATTTTTTTTTTCTGCTTTGTGCCGAAGGGCGTCAGAGATTTATAGTAAGCTGGTTGTACACTTTTTATGGTAGCGTGCTGGGAGTTTTATTGACCTCTTATTTTGTTGAAGCAGTGTTGTCGGACCAGCAGAAGAGGACGCTGTACGATGCGGGGTTGTACAACCCTGAGGATGACGAAGATGAGGTGGGTAGTTTGAGTTTGGAGATGTGCTTTCCTTTGTTTCTTGCGATGAATCTATCTTTTTCTTTAGATACTAATACTTGGATATATACTTGAATTCTGTCTCAGGGTTTTTCTGATTTTTTGCAAGAAATGGTGTCTCTAATGGATCAGGCCAGGAGAGAGGTACAAAGTCTTCTCTCTTTTGGATACCATTATGTAGAATTGCTTCTCTTACCCGATCAACTCTAAAAAGAAGTTTCCAAAGTCCCACTGCTGAGAATTTTAATTGAGATTTTGTTGTAGACCAACGCGGAAATGGGCTTGGGGTTTGCCATTCAAGCCTGTTTCGGAAGTTTGAATTAATAGTCCATTAGTTCGACCAATAAGTTCGAAGGAAAAGCGTCATTTCGATGAAATATTTTTGGTTAAGTTGTTATAGATAGATATCTTTGTTGAGAGAATTCCTGCCCCAATTATATGCTCCTTAGGAAGAATAAATTACACTATTACAGCCCGAATGTCTCACAAAGATTATACTTATGGCATGTGATCTCCAAGTCTTGAAGGTTTCGAATCAATTGGGTATTAATTGAAGCTTATGTTATATTTGAACACCTTATGAGTTATGACGGGAGCTTCCTTGGCCAACCTTGAGGCTTGCTGTGGTATGCTTCTTGTTAATGTTCTCATTTCATTGGCTGTGTACACAGGATAAGCAGTATAGTTTGGAGGAGCTACAGAGCATGCTTATGGAGATGGTTCAAGGAGTCGAGTCTCCTACATGGTTTTGTGGACCCTCAATTCTCGAAGATTCCGGCTCCTCAAAGAGAACTCGTTGGGAACCAAATCCGATGCCGCATCGAGGCTCACATTTCCACACATCAGGTTGGCACATGTTTGGAAGTAGCGGTTGTTGCAATTAAGGAGGCAGTTGTCAGCGTTCCTCCAGAAAAGAAAGAAAGGAGTACTTGATACGAAGTGGGGTAGTGTTCGATTTTGAACTCGTAATTCTGTGATCTATACCGAATATGCTCTGCTCAAGTTAGTTTTTAAGGAGGAGGCTTGGCGATGATAGAATCCCAAAACAATTCTAGAGCCTAGAGGGTTGATCGATTGATACTATATTGGGACCGATCGACAAAAAATCCCACGTTTTGTATTTTGGAGCATTTTGTTTGCTGAGTTCTTTCATGGAGCTTTACTGTATATAAATCTTGTGATTGGAGTTTGGAGCCCAATTCTCTGTTCTCGCTTTCTCCCTTTCCTATTGTCTTGGCCTCCTTTTCTTTAGTTCAGTTTATTGAGTGGGCTTCCAATTGGGCCTCGGACATCCTTATCGAGGAGGAATCAGAACAGAAAAGGGTAATTAGTGGTTTTAAGACTTTTAGATTATGTTTGGATTGTTTTTAAAACACTCACAATCACTTTTTTATTAATTTTAATATTTTTTTATTCATTTTTAATAATTTTTATAAATTTTAATAATTTTTAATATATTTTTTATTAATTCCAAAAAAATTTATATTACTTTTAAAAAAATACAAACACAAAAAATTATTTTGAAATATAAACCTAACATGGCCTAACTACTGGAACCCACATGAAGCTTTAGGCAAGTGCGCTTGTCTATTGACGTTGATTCCTACTTGCGCAGAAGAAAAAATAGAGCGAGACTGGTACCACAAGCATCGGATTCTCTCTATATGAACAGGCTTTTTACATCTTTTGGGACGGTATCATGCTGCTTTTCTTTTCGTGTATTATGTCTTGCCCCGACGCAGAGTCTATCCATATTTTTAAGCGGTCCAACTTCATATCTAGCGTTAATGCAGCAAGCCCAAACGAATTATAACGAAAGGCCGCGCGTTGAGCCGAGTGTTGATTGGGCCTGGCACAACAGCGGCACAAGGGCTAGGCGAGGAAAATTTAGTCAAGACCATTAGCTTCTCAGCTTCCAACCGAACCTAACTTGGCTCTTTATGCTCGGTTGCGCTGCCTTGAAGTGATCATCGGTGCAGAACACCAACTTGGACTGTAGAATTGGAAGTAGGGATTAGTTTAAGGTAGGAAGGTTCGGGAAAGTAATACACGGGAGTCCACTTGGGTTGTCTCATTGGGTTGACTTGGGATGAAGGCCGAGGAAAGGGGTTGGAAGCTGCTTTAGGGAAATGGAAATTGGACGGTGGCTCCTTTCTCACCAATCTCTTATCTACGTGTCCAGATTCCATATTCCTAACCTTTTTGTCCGCTTTCCTATACCACATTTCTTCTGGGTTAAGTGCAACGACCGCATTGCACTCCTTTGGCCCCCCAATCAGAGTCGCTTTATATATGTATTCCAACCATTATACTTCCTAGGCCGTTCCTCAAACATATAATATCTAAGCGCTCTGAGAGAAAGTCTGTTGGAAAATTGTTCATGACGTTGCTCCTTTTGCCCTTCATCTTTCAATTTCATGATATTTAACCCTTTCAGGTTTCGATTGTTAGAGATTTGTACATTTATGTTAAATTGACAGTTAAAACTAATACAAATAGAAAAAAAATATATGTTTTGCCCTAAAAAAGACAATTTTATGCTTTGTTAGCTAATTGATCAAGGCAAAAATAGTTTAAATGATCATTTTAACGACACATGCAAGTCGCCTAAAATTGAAAGTTAAAGGATTCAATGTCACAGAATTAAAAAAAAAGGATACAAAGAATCGGTATTCCATACTTGAGAGTGTAAATATACTTTACACCTTTTTTTTTTCTTTTCTTTTTATAGCATGTAAGGACACAAGAAGAGGATATCATCCTGACAGGTGTTTAGATACAGTACTCCCCCACTCTGCTGAGTGAGGATAAACCGACAAAGCAGAGGAGTAAGAAACCTTCCCGACGAAGAATTATTTCACATGAAGTAGCTGGAGGATTGAGGAAAAATCATTAAGGTCCATGACTTGACGTGCAAGAAGGTGCAAGATAAAGACAAGGACAATGACCTCTCTTCCTTGACGGGGGCGTAATACGGGACAGATCATGAGCTGTTTTATGACACCAACGTGTCTATCTTATATGGTCGAATCAGCATAAAAATGATGAGGGTTTGTTCGGGGTAAATGACAACTTGATGTGTACTGGTTTATGGCTGCCAATTCAAACTTTCTCAGCATGCACCTCTCTTACTACAATTTCTTCTATACCGACATGCATACCATGTTAAATGCACTGTTTGGACGGAAGTAAAAGCAATCGAAGTTTCAAAGGGGCATATGGGAGTTTCCCAAAAGGAAAAAAAGAAAAAGAAATAAAGGCAATAGAGTACTAGAAATTTTGGAATACCTGCTGCTGACCCTTAATCATTAACCAATTCATCTGGCGCAGGGGATCATGCGCACAACATGCAAAATCCAAATGAAAAGATGAGTTCATGATCATGTGTGCATAACAAAATGCTCCATCTAATGCAGACATGAAAATCTCGACCAATGATAGGCTGTCCAATCTCCAAACCCCAATTTTTTTAAAGGAAAAAGAAGAAGTACCTTTATATTATCTTAAAAAAGGTATATGATTCCTTTATACGTAGCTCTGATCTTGCCTCAATAATGCCTGCTCCACATCAGCCATATCTAGCTAATATTAATATATCTTCAGGGCCTAATGCAGCATGACGTGTAACACAATTCAGCTTTACTTAATTTGACCCCCAGGTTTTATATGGTCGAAGGCCAGAATTCTTTGATCAAACAAATCAAACCAGCAAGGCAGCAACTATCAAATAAATATTTCATGAACCATAGAAAGTGGCCTAATATATGGAATATAGACAGGTTATATGCACATATTGTACAAATAATTGCATGCATTAAGGGCTTGAAGTGTGTATGGTGGGCCCTTATCATTTGTACCACCCACATGCAATACCATACCCTAGAAGAAAAAGCGATACCTCTTATGAGAAAAGTCCTTAAGAACAGCTCTCACTCACACCCATTCGTCTTCTGTAAACACTCATTCTCTCCCAACCCAACAGGCCCTTACAGTCTTTTACATCTCCCTGCATGCACCTAATAACGTAAGAAGACCGACCACTCTCCCACTCCCACCTTTACTCCTCATCTACACTTTCTACCGATTGGATCTTCAAAGTCATCCTAGCTAGCGATCAAGGCGCGCGCCCACAGAAGATAGCATCTTGGATATCCGATTCACGGCAACTGGTCCTCAATATGCCAATCAAGATGCGTCGTCTCAACGCTCGGCTGCTTGTAGATTTGTTCCTTGTGATTGCCGTTCTCGCAGTCCCCGCGACAGCTGACGAGAAGTGCTCGGCGTGCTTGCCAAGCTCTCCACCACCACCAACACCATCACCGCCACCACCGCCATCTCCATGTCCGCCGCCACCAGCTCTGCCACCACCATCACTACCGCCGCCTACTCCCAAGAAGCCACCAACCCAATACTGCCCTCCTCCTCCACCTCCTCCGGGGTCATTCATATACATAACGGGTCCACCGGGGAACTTGTATCCTATTGACGAGAATTTCAGTGGTGCCGGAAGGAATTCGATTGCGAGGCTGCCTGTTTTGGTCAGCTGTGGCTTGTTGGGTCTTCTGGCTTTTTGGTGACTTTATTTTGGTAAGATCCAGATCAATTAAGGACGAACAGAATTTTATAGACATATTTTAAGCACAGAGAGTTTTGTACGCAGTTTTATAATTAGTACCAATCTTGGTACATGCTTCATCTAAAATCCTTCAATAACCATCAATAACAATGGAAATATTCTGATCCGTGGCCGATTATGTTAGAATTTATGTTCATCTTTCTTTTTCATAAATTTCGACTTTTTCTACTCTATAGTGAGTTTACTTAATACTATTTTCTCCTCTATATATGTTCTTCGTTCTAATTTGCTCCTCCATTGGTCTGAGAACTTCTCACGAAAACTGTGATCAGATTTGGGTTCTAGGTGCAGCGAAAAGCTTCTTGCATAACCAGATTAAATTAATTTGTGGGAATTAAGCATAATTAAAGGATGCACATGATCAACAACCATGGCTGGAATAATGGATCATCCACTAGGCTCTAGGCACTAGCTCGCATGTCCACAACCGTCTCAATTAAGAAACCTTCAATTCAAGTCGTCGCCCCACCATACACGTCGCTGGATGTGCTTATATATGGCGAGTCTTTGTCGGTATACGTGGCAGACACTCGTAGAATATCAGGTAACATCTTATGGGTCCCAGCTAGCTCATCTCATCGTAACAACTGGGCAAGCTTAACGTTTATCATGATGACCTCGGTTCGTCTAGATAACGTCCAAAATTTTCATGTCTTTTCATTTGAAATGGAAAAATTATATATCAACCAGATAATATAAGTATATATATATTTTTTAAAAGATCGTCTGTCCTATATAAAATATTCTTTCCATCTTATATCAAGTAAAAAACTAATAGAAATTAATTAAACATATCTTGGATTTTTTTGAAGTTTGATTAAAGCATTATATGTTTGTCGGTAATGATACTCTCTATTCTCTAACAAGCCAATGGACCGAACAATTTAAAAGGCTAGGGCATATTATACGTATAATCCACGAAATTTAACCCAGAATTGCTTGCGCGCGCTTGAAATACATATTAAAAGAACTTTCTATGTGCGCCAAAGAAATTTTGTGACATATGCCTCTTGACGCTTAATTATTAGGTGGACAAAACAAAGGAAACCCACGTTCCACTCGTGACGTTCCATGAGTCATTTAACAGATTAAGTGCCACTACTAATATTTAGAATATACTTATCTTAGGTTATCATTAAATGTCCAAATTGCAAATGCTGATCCAATCACACGAAGACTCGACCGACCCAGAAAAGGTCAATTGGAAAGCGTGTTCATTCTCGTCTCTCATCCGGAGGGGCACAATGCACATGGGGTTCCTTCATGCATGCATGTGAGACCAAAAGAGAAGATCCAACCCCCATCTGATTCTCGAAGTCAGAGTTCATTACCGTTCAGATCAGCTGTGTCAGTTGTCAGTGGAAGGGATCAACTTCGGTCTCACCAAACTGTGAGGTCCCGCGCGCACACTTCTAGCGTTGGCTATTGGCCAGTGGCACGTTACTTTACACATCATTGGGCTGGGGTTGTACGAATTGGTAGAGGTTTGGTGGCTGGCTTGTCCTTGGCCTCTACTTCCACTCCAAACAACCTAACGTGTGTTGCGTGGTAAAGCAGGCTGTCTGGGATAGACGTACGTCACATCAATAATTCCAATTACCCTTGATGGCAAAACAAGGTTAAATTCAAGTTGAGATTGACGTAATTACCGACTTAAAAAAAGGGAAAAGGCTAACTGCTTAAACAGTGAAGTTTTGGAATGCTTGGCTGGTAGATCCCGCAAGGGTCCATCGATTAGTTTCCAAGAGAAGTCCTAGGCATTGCCTATTGTTTGTAGAGTGGAAAGGCTTACTACAAAACAAAAAGGAATGGGAAAGGATAATTGGATATTTTATGTGGTTCGGCTTCTTGTCGGAGCCTTTTTCGGACTGTTTTCATTATTATCTTTGGTAGGTAAAGTTGGAGAGACCGTAGTAGATACACTTTGTCTAGAAATTGTCTATTTGCAATCATATTATTTGATGCTACCAAATTTGAGCCCATCTAACTTTTTGGGCTCGAATGGATTAAGCCTAATAGATCTAATACCTTTTATCAAATAAACTAGCAAAAAGGTCCATTAGTTCAAAGATTTTATACGAGGATTATTCAAGGGATTGACTTAAGTATTAGAGATTTTATTCCCTCTAAGAAAAGAAAGGTGTCTTTGAGTGTGTGCAGATAAGCTGCCAAGTAAGGAGTCAAGACTCGATCAAGGAGCTGTTAGAAGTGGTCGTTATAAACAACTGGTTCATCAGTTGGCATCGTTTATAGGAACATTAATTCTTGAGATAAAATGTTTATGGCGATCACGAGGAATAAAGGGAAGGCTAAAGTTGGACAAAATCGTTCGGAACATGGCATGGTGGAAGGGACAAGGGACTTGCATGATGACGATCACATTGACTCCCGAACGATCACCACGCACCATCCCAAACAAACTCATGAGAGGCAATATGAAGCTGATGCCTCAATGCAACCTCGTGGAGATGGCCCGATCTCACCAATTGAGGATCGGGAAGCCAAACTCTAGGAGGTGTTGGCTGAATTGAGCAGAATGAAGCAGAAGATAGAAAAATCTCCTTGGAAAGCATGATGCAAAAAGTCGAGTCCTTGTTGACCTGGGTAGTTTTGGAGGCCAAATTACCCGCCAACTGTATGTCGATCATTGAAAAGTATATGGGCACCGAAGACCCGCTTGACCACCTCGGAGGGTATCGCTCGCAGAGGGACCTACTCGACACACAGGACACCATCAACTGCTCGTATCTTGTTCAGCAAACTCAAGCCATATTCTATACCTAATTTCAAAGAACTCAGACATGCCTTTGTAAGTAATTTCATAGTAAGAAGGCATCAAAAAATGCCTACAATTCATCTTTTATTAACCCCAAAAAAGGAGAGCAAAAGTCTCTAAGATTATGTTCACTACAGGAATAAAGGCCTATAGCGCGGCCGTACACCGCCGCTATAGGTTCCAAAACCGCTGCTATAGGTTTTTTAGCGGCGGTCGTGACCGCGCTATATCTCCGTCGGCACAGCCCTATAGCGGCGGTTGTGGAGACCGCTGGTGTATACGTTGGCTATATAGCGGCGGTCACACAGCGGCGGTCGGACCGCCGCTATAGAGCCAACTTTTTGCCGCGGACGATCTGTAGCGGCGGCCAGGTGACCGCCGCTACATGTTTTTAGCGGCGGTCTGACATGTGGTTATAGCGGCGGTTAGGTGACCGCCGCTATAACCCTTTACGTTGGTTTCACCTATAGCGGCGGTCAGTGACCGCTGCTATAGGTTTTTTTTTTTTTTTTTTTGGTTATATTTTCCTACCATACAAATTTGATTATAGATTGTAATTGATTAATGGAAACAAAGAAAAGTGCAATAAAACAAAATATATTTCATTATAAGGAGGTCTTACAAGTTTTACATCAAACAAAAATAAGTTAATGGTATTTTCTCATAGACTAAAAGCTAACAAGTCATGACATTGAAGTACAAATAACTCTAAATTTAATCCTGTCCACCTTCAGCACCATCTGCTCCTCCACTTTCTGCGTCATCGGCATTGTCTGCTATTACAATATTGTAAAATTAACAAACAGTAATGACATGAACAAAGCTAAAAGAGCTTCATAACTTAAAATTAAATTAATAACAGTATTCATTTATGTTTGTATCTTACCAACACTTGTTTTCCGACTTGCATGAGATGATCTATGAATTGCTGGTGAAACCTGATTGTTATTGGGAACATCTTGGTATTGACGTTGCTCCTACAACAGTTAAACAAACATTAATTAACTACGAAATATACATAAATAGAGTCAATAGTAATATTTAAGGATAAGTAAATAAAACTTTTACCCAAGCTTGTGCCATCATTTGTATTGTAGATTTTAGCGATGCTACTTCAGACTCCAACATCTGAACTCTATTTTCCATAAATACGGCTCTCTCGTTACTAGAGGATGTAGGCTGACTGGATCTTACGTTGGTGTTGGTAGGATGAGATGAAGGAGTTGGTCCTAATCCAACGCCGCGAATGCGACCATGTCGTTCTGGACCAATCACTTGTGCATATCGGTCAGATGGTGACCAACCGATGCTGCCATCCACTCTAAATTCGTCAGAAGTTTGTGAACTTCCTGAATCGTTCAGTCCAATCTCCTCCATTCGCCTCTGAGAGAGTACAACGTACAATTAAATTTTGAATTAATATTCGCACATTGAAATCAATCTCCAATTGTAATAATGACATACTATTTTCTCTGCTACGTCCGGATTTATTGGAGATCCGTCAGAACGCATATGGACAGTTTTATATAAATCCGCTCGATTGATTGGAACTTGTTTCTCTTTTTCCTGCATCACAAACACGAAATCGTGATGAAATTTTAAATTACAAATAAGAATGACAATGATAAGTACTATACTATTAAAGAAAGTAATGAAAGTACTACATACCAATTCGTGAGCATAACGTGCGAAGCTCTTTGATCCTGCAGTGTGGACCGTCGTTTGGAGCGATCTATTTTGTTTTCCAGCATGACTTCGATGCTGTATTAACATCAAGACAGTTAAAATTTAATTGAAGTTATATTCATAAAAATTATAATACGAATAAATAAATGTCATACCCGTCCTGCATCAGAATACCAAAAATCGACTAATTTGCAAAATTGCTCCAAATTAACGTCTGTTGGAGCATTATTTTTCACATACTGAGGCGTAAAGGCCTCATCAAAATATTTGAGCTTTAAACTACACTTGTAATTCCTCCATTTCTCTCCTAAATCTTTGAGGAACCAGCTCTTGACAATATCCCCCAATGGAGGCTCGGGGATTGTAAACCGTTTCTGCAAAATATACCCAAACAGTTAGGTGAGTCAATTATTAAATTCATATAGTTGAATAACAATTGTGACAAATAACCAAAATTATACCGTCATGAGGCTCCAACAGTCCTCTTTTATTGACATTGGGACTTTACGCCAGTCCGCCGCATCTAGGGGGATTTGATTCGCAACACGGGCAACACACCAGTGAATTTGTTAAATATTCCCCCTTCATCACCCAATGGCTGCCCATTGCCATTGAATTGTACTGGAATCAATTCGTCTTCCTTCAGATTCCAGACGTCCGTCATCCGCGTGCCGCCACGCACTTTCCGGACTTCAGTATGACCTGCACATTTAGCATGTGAAACGAAATCGAGTAACATATTAAACTTAGATTATCTCTATTGTGGTTATGAACATACCAATTATTTCATTATCGTTCAAAGATTGATCATTGTCGGACGATGGCATCGTAGCCTGTTCTGAAGGATGCGCAGGTGGCTGTGACGGCGTTGCTTCTTGTGATGCCGTTGCTTCTTGTGATGGTGGCACAGGTGGCTGTGATGAAGAAGATATAGTCCTGAATCTCTTCCTCGTCATTGTACCTATACAATGTATTGACATGCATAAAAGTGATTTCAGCAATCAAATTGAACAATACAAAACACATTTCCTTAAACAAAACATCAACAAAACGAATATATGGTAAATCTGAGCATGTAAGAAAAAAATATTTCAATCACAAAAACAGAGACATATTTGACATACCATAGGAAATTCCTGAGGTATATCTAGTGTTGTTCCTTCCACCTCATTTCTAAACCACGTCAAATCATCGTGTACATTCTCGATGTTTTGCTCAACGTTGAAATTGTAAGGTTCATTTTCACAGTAGTCATCTATGTCGTCATCATTACCAGCATCAAACACATCTCTTGGTTTGGTCTTGACAACTACTTCCCAATTTGGATGTCTTTCATCTGCTACATAGTATACTTGAGATGCTTGTGGTGCCAAAATGAATGGATCATCGCTTAATCGATCTCCAGTATGCACTAAACGCGAAAAATTAACAAGTTCGAATCCAAACTCATCAACTTTATATCCCCTACCAATAGCTGTATCAACCCAATCACATTTGAATAGTACAAAACATTCTTCACCAAAATAGTTTAACTCAATGATACTTATAATTCGCCCGTAATATGTGGTGCCCCCTTCAACAGTCACACATACTCCACTATTTTGAGTTGTTCTGCCTATTTCATTGTCTTTTGTACGAAATTTCACACCATTATATACATATCGGCTAAATGATCTAGCTTCGGGGTTTGGACCTTTAGCAAGCCATCGAACTCTATTTGGAAGTTGATGCTTCATCATCTCGTCCATATTTTGTACCTATTTTCCTCGAACAACAAGTCAAGATTAAACTAATTGTAAGTTTCAAAGTAATCAGCCAATACAAAACATTTTAAACATAACACATACATAGTTTCGAAACCAGTCACAAAATTCATCCCTATGCATCTTATCGATGACATAATCTGTGGTCGACTACTACGATTTCTTGCCTTCAATCGCTCCTTATGCATTCTACACATCGACCACCAATTCTCGTCAAATTAATTTCACCATCGATAAAAACATGTTGAATGAAATAGTTAGAAGTGTAACATCACTTACGTGCGAATTTGAATTAACTCATCGCAATTAAAAAGGATATATCGATGAGCCTGCATGCATGTTTTCATATCAAGACGAACAAATGATATTCCTCCCATAGTATCGTCTACATTTCTTGGTGATCTATTAAAGATCGTTGGGACTGATTCTAAATATCTTGAACAAAATGTTAAGCATTCATCTGCTATATATCCTTCAGCAATAGAGCCTTCAGGTGCGGCCGTGTTGCGCACGTAAGATTTGAAACGGTGCATGCACCTATATCAATAATATTAGACTTTATTAAATACAACACGTGCAAAGAAACGTGATATAACATATCTCTATAATTCATATTACCTTTCAATAGGATACATCCACCGAAGTTGAACCGGTCCACCCATCTTACATTCTGCAACCAGATGTACGACCAAGTGCACCATAACAGTAAAGAATGCAGGCGGAAATATCCTTTCAAGTTGACACAATGTTATAGGGATTTGAGCCTCAAGTCGATCTAAGTCCTCTATCCGTAATGTTTTGGAACAAATTTCTCTAAAGAAACATGCCAATGAGATCAAAGGAGAACAAACCATGCTTGGCAATGATCTTCGTATTGCAATAGGCATCAAATGCTGCATCAAGATGTGACAGTCATGACTCTTCAAACCTATGATATTACGTTGTTGAAGCTTGACACAACGTGATATGTTCGAAGCGAAACCATCCGGAAATTTCGCATTCTTTATCACTTTTAGAAAGCATTCTTTCTCTTCGCGAGTCATTGAGTAGCAAGCACCAGGCAAATGAACCTTTCCTGCATCAGTGATCTTTGGATGGAGATCATGTCTTATTCCCATGCTTTGTAAGTCAAGACGTGCCTTATAGTTATCTTTTGTCTTCCCGTCCACATCTAACAATGTACCAATGATATTGTCCATTACGTTTTTCTCTATATGCATGACATCTAGATTATGGCGTAACATGTTATCCTTCCAATAAGGCAATGTGAAGAAAATACTTTGCTTCTTCCATACACTTGACTCAAAATGTAAAGTACCCTGTAATTCCCTGAAAATGTCATCACCGGTCATAAAATAGGGTGGTGGAGTCATTTCATAAGTACCGTCAAATGATCTTTGATCTCTTCTCCACCTATGATTTAATGGTAAGAACCGTCTATGCCCCATGTAGCAAAATTTTCTACCATTATCCAACCACCGTGACCAAGTCTGATACATACAACATGGACATGCAAGACGTCCCTTTGTACTCCATCCAGAGAGGTCACCATATGCAGGAAAATCGTTAATTGTCCACATCAATGCCGCACGCATCTTAAACATATCTTTCGTAGCAATGTCATAAGTATCTAATCCAACATCCCACAACTCTTTTAACTCTAATATCAATGGTTCTAGATATACATCTATCTTGAAAGAAGGAGATTTCGGTCCAGGAATAAGTAATGACAACATTAAAGATGAACGTTTCATGCACATCCAAGGAGGCAAGTTATATGGTACTAATATCACTGGCCATGTGCTATGACTAGTGCTCATGTTCCAAAAGGATTAAACCCATCCGCTGCTAACCCAAGCCTAACATTACGAGGATCAGAAGCAAAATCAGCATACTGTGCATCAAATGCCTTCCAAGCTTGACCATCGGCCGGATGCCTTAACAACCCATCATTTGCACGTCCATCGTGATGCCATTTCATATGAGAAGCAGTTTTTGAGGACATGAATAATCTCTGCAAGCGGTGCTTTAAAGGAAACCACCGCAAAACTTTCATCGGTTTTTTCTTCGATCTCTTAGATGATCCACCTTCATTCGTGAGAAAATATTTCCCTCCCCATTGCCCTTCCATTTTGAAGCTCCGCACTTTGAACAAACTTCTAATTTCTCATTCTCATTCCAAAACAACATACAACCGTTTGGACAAACAGGAATCTTTTCATATCCAAGTCCTAACCCTTTCATGTATTTTTTAACTTCATAAGTGTCCTTCGGTAATTTTGCACCCGCAGGGAGCATATCACCCAGTGTTTGGAGTAACCACGTAAAAGAGGTATTACTCCATCCTCCCATGCACTTCAAATGATATAACTGTACAACAGCAGTTAACTTACTAAATTTTATGCACCCTTCATACAAAGGTTCGTCTGCATCTTTAAGCATGTCATAAAACTTTGCAGTATTTTCAGTAGGAAGTGGATCTCGTTGTTCTCGTACATTATGGGATTGTGTTTCCGGTACTAATGGAAATACCTCGTGTAATAGTTCATGCATCCCAGATGAGGGTTCACACATTTCATTATCCCAACAGAAATAGAAGGATGACTAGATGCTGCCCTATCTCGCAATTCACCATGCGCAAACCAATAATCGTAACCCGGAGACATCCCATATTGGACCAAATGATCATGTACCGTACTGATGTTATACCTCTTGTAATTGACGCACTTTACACAAGGGCAACAAATTCTCTCATCACTACCCATACTCTTAGATGCAAAACCCAGAAACTCATTGACTCCCAACACATATTCACTTGTCCCGCGTTTCTTTTTCATCCAACTCTTGTCCATGAGCGACAATAATAACTATATGAAATGCAACAAAAAAGATTATGCATAATTTAATGTTTTTCACATTTTATCAAGATTTTTCAATTAACAATAACATAGATTAATAAAACAACACACGTAACGAACATCATATAACAATTACCCCTCCAATCTCCAATAAACTCCACAGAACCAACAACAAATAATAGTTAGCCCTACCCTCCGCCTTCCAACAGAACCCACAAACACCAACATTTCCAATAAACTCCACAGAACCAACAACAAATAAAAGTTAGCCTACCCTCCGCCTTCCAACAGAACCCACAAACACCAGCATCTTCAACAATAGTTAGTTATTCCGTCCACCTTCCAATAAAATCCACAAACTCTAATCTCTAAAAAAAAAAGGAAAAAAAGAACAAACAATAGTAATTGACGAAGAGATTCAAAATACCACTGACCTGTGAAAGAGTAATATGTGAATGGCAAGTCACCTAGTGTCCCTCAATCACAGTTACGAAAACCACGGTAGTTGAGACTATTGAGTTCAACTGTGAAAGAAATTTAAAAATAGATTTTTAATAAAGATACCTGGTCCAAAAAAACATAGTAAAAACAGCGGACTTTTGGACATCAATAAATTCATACATTCCAATTCATATATTTCAGCAACCAATTCATACAAATTCATATATTTTAATTCATATATATTTTCAGCAATCAATTCATATATATTTTCAGCAATCAATTCATACAACCAATTCATATATTTCACAATAAATTCATACATTTCATATTTTTCAGCAACCAATTATATATTTTAATTCATAATTCATATATTTTAATTCATACAAAACAAAAAATAATTTTCAGCAATCAATTCATATACATTTTCAGCAATCAATTCATATATTTTCAGCAATCAATTCATATATATTTTCAGCAATCAATTCATATAATTTTCAGCAATCAATTCATATAATTTTCAGCAATCAATTCATCAATTCATATATTTTCAGCAATCAATTCATACAAAACAAAAAATATATTTTCAGCAATCAATTCATACAAACCAATTCATATATTTTCAATAATAAATTCATTCAATTCATATATTTCAGTAACCAATTCATATTTTTCAGCAACCAATTCATACATTCCAATTATATTTTCATCCATATTTTCAACAACCAATTCATATAATAGTATAATACAACAAGTCAACAACAAATTCATAAGTCAACACTCCAACAAAACCAATCTCCAATCTCCAACAAAATCAATCTCCAACACAACAAAACCCAATAATCCAATTCATAAGCCCTGACCTCCAATCTCCATATAATTAACTTCATTCATATTTTATAAAATACAAAAATATATATTGAGTCTAAGTCACTGACCTGAACAGCAATGCAAAACCAACACAATTGAATTATTTTGTAAATTTCTAACGGGGAGAGTTGAAATTCACGAAATTAAAAGGGGAGGACATTTGAAGTGCGAATGGGAGGTGGGAGGCGCTGAAATTGGCTGAGGGGGCGGTGGGGGAGCTGAAACAAGTGGAGGGGGCGCGGTGGGGGGTGAAACTCGCGCGGGGGGGGGTTGAAGCTCACGGACGGGGCTGGCATGGGGGTGGGCTGAAACCCACGTGGAAAGAGGGCGGCCGGGGGGGTGACACTCACGGAGGGGCCTGAAAATCGTGGAGGAGGAGGGGGGTGATGAAATTTTCGGAGGGGGCCGGGGAGGGGCAGAAATCACGAGATGGGGGGGAGGGTGGGAGGTGAAATCGCGTGAGGGGCGCGGGGGGAGGGCAACGGTGGTGATTTGGGGGTGGGGGGGCGCTGTTGAAATGCCGAACGGGGAAGGAGGGAAAATCGCGCAGGGGGGGCGGGGGAAGAAGAAGGAGGAAGAAGAAAAGGGGGGGGGCGCGGGATGGGCAGCTAATTTGCCCTAAACGCGCGTTTCACTAAGCCTATAGGCGGTCAGTGACCGCCGCTATAGACTAAGTTGCGTGGTGCTTGATCTATAGCGGCGGTCATGACCGCCGCTATATCAACCGCTGCTACTTTGGTCTATAGCGGCGGTTTTTGACCGCCGCTATAGAGACCGCCGCTATATGTTTATTTTTCTGTTGCGGTTTTGATAAACCGCCGGTATATAGGGCATATAGCGGCGGTTTTGGTGACCGCCGCTAAAATGACCGCCGCTGTAGACCTGTTTTTTTTGTAGTGGTTGCCTGCTTCAACCAAGAGAAGTTGAATGTAGAGGATCTCGAGGACAAGGTGGTCCTTACAACCATAGTCGCCAATTTGATACCCCTGGCAAAAACCTCCAAATACCTTCGGAAAAATTATAGAGGCATATGAACGCAGAAGACATGGACCTCGCCCGTCAAGGACAAGCTCTTGAGTTTGAAGGCGAACTGGCCATAAAGAGGAAGGAGGCAACCACCGTTAAAGTCTGGTACCTAAGAAGGATAGAACAATTGAAGCACGAGCGGACCGATCGATGCTTCATTTTACATCGCTCAATGCTCCTACAGGAAAGATTAGGGCTGGGTAAAAATTCTAGGTACTCTAGAAAATTTTATGTTCGATACCGGAATCGAGTACCATATTTCATGTTTTTTCTGGTTTTGGATTTTTTTTTTTTTAAAAAAGTTGACCTGGGTCAAAACAACCCAAGTCACTTAATCAAAGATTCATCACTCAAGAGTCAAGACCCCGACCCCCCTGGCCACCGCTCCTTCCTCCTAAAACCCTCACTGCCTCTTGCCTGCATCGATTTCCCTCCCTCTCTCTCTCTCTTGCCGTTGCTGCCATCTCTTCTCTACTCTATCTTTGTCGAGTTTGGCCGGAATCACTCTTTGGGTCGAATATGTCTCTCTCACCAACGCGTGCAGAGTTTTGTAAATTTTTGGGGTGTTTGTTTGCCAAAATTTTGAGGAATATTCCTGAAATTTTAGAAATCTTTACTTTATTGAGATTTATTGGGTTTGTGAAAAGTGAAGTGTGTATGTGTAAAAATTAAAAATTTTAGAGTGTGTTTGTTTTGCTGAAAATTTCCATGTCCCAAAATATTGAGGAAACAAACGGTACCTTTGTCTAACCTAAGCATGATGGATGGTTGATCTCTTTAAACTGCTTCAGGGTTTGATTTGGGGATTTGAATCATTTAATTTTGATTGGCAGATTCCACCATTTGAGATTTAGGGTTGATCTATTTAGGAGCCGAATCTCTTTCTCTCTCTCCAAGGTATGGTTAATTTTGTCTAACCTAAGCTGCTAAGCATGAAGGCTAATCTCTATTTGAATTGCTTTAGGATTTGATAAATTGGGAATTTGATTGGCAGATTCGGAATTTAGGGCAGACTGAGGATTTAAGGCTTTAATTGGAATTTGGTCTATGTTGACTCTCAATTCTTAAGAAAATTACGTGCATTATGATAGAGTGATCAGATTGCAGGTGTATGCTAATGGGTTGAATGCATTACTTTTTTAAAAAATCTTTGTAATGGAATTTTTTTTTTAACATAGCTGTTAATTTTAAAGAATATTGAAATATTGAGAAATTGAATGAATGAATTCTCTTTTCATTCGTGTTGACGTTTTGAGAAATAAATTTAAATAAAGAAGTTACAATAATTACGTAAGGAAAGAAAGCTATGAAAGGCTAAAATAGCTGTACTACGGCTATATACATTCCTAATAGGGTGACTAGTCAAATATGTTGAGAGGGAGAGATTGTGATCAATTAGCCAGCTGTATTTTCTTTTGGTGCAGAATCTGCAGTTTTTACAAATTTTATTTTGTTGTTTGTGCTTAGATTCTTTATTATGGCCAAAAAAGTATTTTGAGCCCAAAAAAAAATCCGAACAAAAAAGCCTACTTATTGAACCGAAATAAAAATAGTGGTTCGGGTGCATTTTTGTACATATATTGTCTTCATTGAGTATAAAAAAAATGATTGTTAGCTGCTAGCTAGTTAAGCTAAAAGCCTTTGTATACATATATACAGTCGTGGACAATGATTCTATTTCAGGAATTTCTCTCAACTGGTTTCTGAATTTTGCTGACAATCGTATGTATAAATGGCCATCGTCGGGTATCCTACAAATCTTTGGGAAATCATCACTAACAATCGTGTTGCTTGCACTACACGTTCTCTAGCTAAAAGGTGAAAGCAAAGGATTGCTCTGTAGAAAAAAGGCAAAGAAATTTAAAATATTAGAAACCCTGTTGCTGTCTCTCATGTCCACTGGCTGATCTCTCTCTTAACTTTGTTGAAAATTTCTTGCTAAATTTTTCCTACCGGGGAAAAAGTTCATTAGACTGGGAAAGCGGTACCATGGGGAACAAGCTCAGAAAGCTGTTGGGGTTTTATTCGCCTAATATGTTAGGTGTAGATGTTTGAGCTTGCGAATCTTGACCAAATAACTCATTTGATCAAAGGGTTCATGAACCAAAAAGAAAAGGAAGAAATTAACGATCCAAAAAGTTCAATGGGTCTGGAATCATTGGTAGCTATAACCACTACAGACTCTACAGTCACGTCAAAATAAGTGGTTGCATTGAAAATTGAGGCAATCAAGATGACTTTCCACCGGCACAATGAGATTTAGGAGAAAGACGAAGCCCCCACCTCGTGATCATCTCTTGCCTTTTCCAATTCCCAATTCAGATCCAGTACTTGGAAGCAAGCAAGAGGAAAGGGTTTCGTTTGGAATCTGGGCCCTATAATGCGCCTCCAAATATTTAGATGGGAAAAGCTAACTCCACCAAATAACCTTTGTGTCTGCCTCAAATTAATTGGTGGTTTGGTACAATCTAAATGCTTTTCATCGATCGACAACCAATAAGCTCGTGCCATGTAGTGAACCTTGTGTTGTACACGTCAAAGTCACTCAACCTCAGGCTTCAACAGCTATGCCTTTTGGTTTCTCTCCTTGCGTGGAGAGTGGGTTTCGAGGATATTTCCCGAGTCAGCAAAAGAAGTTATCACGAGGGAGTGGAAGAATTTCCATCTCTCTCTCTCTCTCTCTATAATCAATTGATTTGTTACTACCGTCTACAGAGTGTACTTCAAATGTAGAAATTTTAGTATAATACTTAGACGTGCGGTGCCAATTGCACATACAACCGGAAGCATGTGAACCTAAAAAATTGTAGACTTGAGGGGTCAGATCCTTATGATTTAATTCGACTCTTTATATTATTTCATATTTAATTAGTACTAATGTAATAGTTAAAAGGACAAACCTTCAACATTATTTAATATTTTAACTGAGTGCTAACTCAATAGTTTATAAGGAAAATTTTTTAAACAAATTGTATTTAAAAAATGGCTTGGATTGAATTTTGTACTCTTTACAAACGAGTCATTGATGAACCGTTATATTTGTTCATGACGGGTGCATGTAACACTCTCTCTATGAATTAAGGGTTAACTATGAGGAAAACTTTCTCTTATAATTAATTAGTCTTAATTTTTTTAAATAATTGAATACTTAATTGAGAAATATGTTGGAAAGTCCTCATTGCTCGTTTTCATGGAGCAGCTTAACGTACTAGTTTTGGATCAGCCATTAGGAGTAAAGTACAGATCATGTATGGCCTTTGCGGAGAATCCAAGCGGTGGATTTGTTTTCTTTTTACGCCTCTAGATAGCCAAAACAGAGTTTGGCAAGATCCAAGACACAAAAAAAAAAAAAAAAAAAAACACGAATTTCAACTAATGCAGGGCTGCTTCGATGAGATCATGCCGTTGGCATTCTTTATTCTCAAAGTAAGATTCAGATTTTCAGAGATGATGATATATATCCACTTTTATAGTTGATATAAATATAAGCATATAACCGAAAAGCCGAAAGGATCAACCGATTTTATTCATTTACAGAAAAACATTCATCAAAACTTGAGCCCATCCGACTACCCTTCACTGTACGCATAATTTAAATAAGGGGAAAATACATTTTTCACCCATGAATTACCATAGATTTTGCACTTTGCACCATAAATTACCAATTTTAACACATTGCACCCTTTAACTACCAATTTTTGACATTTTACACCATTTGTCAAATTTTCAAACTAAAATGACGATAATGTCCACTTTGCATATATTGAAGATATTGTTGTCAATTCATTAATTTCTCAAGGATATTATTGTCAAATGGAGGGAGCAAAGTGTTTAATATTAGTAGTTGGAGGGTGTAATGTGTCAAAGTGGGTAGTTTAAGGTGCAATGTCTTAAAGATGATAGTTTAGGGTGTAATGTGTCACTATCCCAGTAGTTTGTGAGTGAAAAATGTATTTTTCTCTTTAAGTAACGAGTTTTTGTTGGCGTGGAGAATTGAACTTGGGGAGGAGATGAACCCTTAGGGAGTCTTCTTGTAGACTGATAACATAATATTGTTAAGTACAAATATATCGACTTAATCTTTTAAGTTGAGTGGTATCTATATATGATATATTATGAGCTCGCAAGAAGACTCTTTAAGATATTTATTTCTTAACAAATGGAATCAGAGTCCATGATGTGATTCAAAGAGGATTTGTAAGATCGATAAAAGACACTTAAAACAGAGAAATGAGCAAAGTGTGCGGGGGCGAAGCACAAAGTGGATCAGAGGAAGGCCCAAGAGAAAAAAGCCTATTCGATCAAAGCTTCTATATGTTGGCTGAATAGGGGGATTGAAAAGACAAATAAGTTGTGCGCAAGGCACAAAATGGATCTTGAAAGAGGGATCCGAAGAGAAAAAGGGTCTAGTAGGATCGAGAGGCTTTTCACTCAAGGAGTGTGCTGTGTGGTGTGATCCATATAAGATAATCTGAAAAATAAGCCCAAAAAAAAAGAAAAAAAAACTTCAGTAGAAGGAAGAGTGGACAGACTCGGGCAGGTGACCATTAATATTACTAACCAATCCTTGTCATGTTACATGAATCCATAGTAATTAAAGTGAAAGCGAATGAAAACCGTCTATGATTTATATTCTTCGAACTTATAACGTGTCATTGAAGTCATTTATTTGACAGTCTGATAACCGCAAGATACATATAAATATATATATACACCTGTGACTAATTTACTTATTTTTATAACCAGAATAAGGTTTCAATTTTAGATGGAACCCCACTTTTCGCCCATATGATTTCCTTTTATATTATATCACTTGGGCCCTGGGGTATCATATGCATGTGCAATTATTGTAATTCTACCTTCTACACACATTATAGCATTAGGCTCAACCAAGGCTGTTTCCTGTGAGGCTCCCGGGGGCCAAGTTTTTAATACGCATGGTGTAGAATTGTGACCACCTTTTTTTTTTTTTGGTCCTAAGCGTAGAATTGTGACCACTTGAGCATCGCAATGAGCCGTTTAAAAGTAGCTTTCTATCACTTTGGCCCTTGGTGATCCTTTTTTCCAAGTCTTTGCACGAAAGACTAGAAGTCATCCAATAGGTTAACCACTCACCCAGTTCTCTCGCTCCCTCAACTCTTCCTTTCCATTTCTCCTCCTGCCCTCTCCCTAATGCCATGGCTACGAAGCTGATCAGCCAAGTTTTCTCCACCCTCTTCTTGGCATGTATATTTCTGAAGTACTTTCCCGGAACCACAAGGGCCGACAACGAGTGTCAGTATCCCTGCTATCCACCGCCCACCGGCACCGGCACCGGCACCCCGACAACTCCGGCATACACAACACCACCTCCGCCGCCGTCCCAGATTGTGTCATACCCACCTCCTGTTGGATACACCCCTACACCGACAGGATATTATCCATATAACCCTCCACCGCCCTATGGGACTCTGTTTAATTCCCCTCCCCCTCCCGACCCCATATTGCCTTACTTCCCATTCTACTACAAGAAACCTCTTCATCAGACTGACCAGTCTGCAGCAACCACTCTCGGAGGATCAACGGTCATGGCCGTCGCCGTGGCTAATCTCCTTGTTTTCATTTCCCTGTTCTGCTCTGGTGTAATATTTTAGTGAAAATTTTGTTTTGTAATTATTTAAGCTCCTGGATGTAATGAAAAACCATTGCAGGGCGATAAGTCCTCATGTTGTATGGGAAAGAATTTGGCTGGGTTTTTTAGGATGTATACTTTTTGTTGCAGAGATGGGAAGCAATGGTTTAGACGTGAGAGAATAGCTTGTGAGGAGGAGGAGGATGGCCCAAGAGCTTGACTTTTTTGTTTGGTAATGTTAAGGAAAATGCCTTTTTTTTGTTTTAATGCTTGGATTAGGATTTTCCAGCCACTCAATTATTAATTTATTACATCACCTGTTTTGGATGAGTGCACTCTGGACCACAATATGGGGGAGGAATAATATGCGCTCATGGAACCTTTATGATTCCAATTCCTAGTATTCTTTCGTTCAAAATTTTCCCTCCTTTTGTTTTTGTTTTTTATTTTTTTAAATTCTACTTCCATAAAATCAGTTTAAATTGACTTGAATCGTTTTTGCTGACCTGGGATTTATTCACGTGAAAAATTAATTGTTGGGAGTTCCTAAAAGTTTGGCTATTGATTAATTTGGCAACTTTTCAAGAGGTCGAGCATTCAAATTCTCCTTGAAAATGAGAGCTCTTACCTTACGTACAACCTAAACTATCAGTACTTAGAAATAATTTTTATGCTCCTGAGAATTACTAATGTGACACTTGAATTAAGTGTTTTTGTGAACTAACTTTAGAAAAAAATCTGTCGCTTTTTGTCAAATATCCAAAAATTCAAGGGTGTTTGCTACCCATTTTGTGTTTTTCTCTTCTTTTAAGGAATAAGCAGGGCTTTACTACGAATATCTACATTTTTTTGTTTTTTTATCTGTTTCTGGGTGGGGGTTCAGCTCAGGAATCTCTGATGAAAAAGCTGCAAGATTCCAAAATTTTAGCCCTCATTTTTGTTACTTCTCTCAGCAATCTGACAACAAAAGGAAGCGAGTGAAACGAACGTTTTGCATCAGCAATATCGAAGTGTTCACAGTGACAGATGCTTATCAAGAGCTACACAAAGTTATCACTATCTTTCATCGTCAGCGACAGTGACATTAGCAAAACAATTCCAATGCAAAGCAACAAGAATCGCTTTCCAACTTTAAATAAAATGGAACTCTTTCAACTTCCTATGGTATCTGCTACAAATTTTTTCTCTGATAGGGAGACTTTGCGTGTTGAGTTTCCATGGGAAGGGCAATTTCCCCACCAACTACCCAGCAACATCCCAACACTTCCTCAGCACTGTGGTTTCTCGTTTTCAATCTAGCACGATGAGAAATGAAATATCACCTCCAGAAATTGGCTTAATGTCCCATAAGCAAATCTAGCACAGAAGAGCAAACTGCAGGCAACTGCCTGTTGATTTTGTAAAGGATGGTTTACAAAAACCCAGTTGCAGGGTAAGCTAGTCGTGCAAAAGGAATCAAATTCATACTTTTTTTCTATCTAGAGTTTGATTATATTATGTTGTCTTCAATAGACAAGAGTACAAGTGGAATTTCAATGGCTATTAATCAGTCTCTTTCCTTTCTCTTTTTCGAAGAAAAGAATATAATGACCTTAACCACTAACGCAAAAGGATTTTGAAGAAGGTCCCAACTTAATCAATTCTCAATGAGGAATTATCGATTGCTTATGGAAATCTTCCTACAGACCCACATTGAGAAGACTGCAACCGTATTCGGTATTCCTCTAGTTCTTGGCATGATTTATATCTGAAGACGAAGAATGTTTAGGTTTAGAGTAGCTGACATGAACATGCAAGTATAGTCAATGTATTGCAAGAAGCTACATACAAGGATACCAATCTTAATAGAAAAATGGATTGAAAAAAGAAAGAAAGAAAGAAAAGTAACAGCTAAACAGGAACAATTAACTGAGGATTATTTCAATCTAACAGTTCGTACAGGTCTGGCAGTCTCCCTCACATATAGTGGCAAGATGGTCTTCTGATATTAAGATATCCCTCAAAGGCTCAAACAACCAACTACGCGGGACATTCCCAAACTCTTTTTCCGGCTACATGCTACGGTACAATTACAGAGATGACTAGCGAAAATGACGATGATGAAAGAAAATGCTAACCTCAACATTCCATTTAGGTGATTTCTCACATCTGGGCTATGAAGGGAAGCACATGCGTGCCCTTAATGGTAGGCTTAAATTCACTCTATGCTTTTTATTCATTCAGCATGTTGGCAAACATTTTGATTTGAAACATCTGTGTTAGGAGGAGAAACGGCAAACTTGTTCAGGAGGCAACACCTACGGCTAGATTACCCATTCCAGAACTGCTACCAGGGCCAATGCCTTTCATGTCCTTCCTTGCCATCTCATTGCTACTTCTCCGCACTCCTACTTTTTGCTTCCCCTCAAATTTCTTATCTTTTGTCACATTATGTTTTTCTGGTACACGATGTTTACGCAAGCTAGTATCTGTCTCCTTTTCTCGATCTTTCCTCCCTGCAGCCATGTTTAAAGCCATAGGGTCTGGGGAGCAGCTTTGGTTTGTAGCTGGAGTCTGAGGGATTGCACTACCTTCAGATTGCTCGCCTGTAGGATAGTTGCTCTCCTCCAAGGCATCAAGTGGTTCGGTCCTGTTTACAGACTCAGTGGTAGAGGGGGCTTGGTCACTTCCTGCCTTCAAACATGCTTTTGATCCTGCAGCAGCTTTACTCCCTGGACTTGTTGACTTATTTCGCTCTTTATTAACTTTGACGCTACCTGATACAACCTGAGAAAGAAAAATGTCCTACGTCAGATATTTTTTGCTTTATTTGTTGCCCAGATAACATCTGAAAGGTTCATCTGATATAGAAATGAAATACTTTGGCTGTAATGAAGGAACACCTAATCGTAAAGGGGGAAAGCTATCGCAAATATAGGAAAAAGGTCTAACATCAGATTGTGACAAAACAGTATGTTAGAGAGAATACTTCAGTGAGGACGAAATTCACATGCTGAAAATGACAACATATAATATACATGGGTCAAAAACTATTACCTAAATCTTAATTCGAAGGAATCATTCTAAGGGCATTTTGCCCTTCCTAAGGATAAGAAACACAATATTTAAACAACACAAAAATTAAATCTCAGGAAACATTTCAGGTGTGACACTTTCTACAATCATCATGGGCGATATATTAGAAACACACTTTCTAAGTTAGTTTTGCATCAATTGAAGAGATTCCACCGAAGCAATTCTTCCCATTCTTACAACGGAAGAGAAAATTCATTTATTATGTGTAAACTGGGGAACTAGGTAGTCAAGAAACAATTTTATAGTGAGAAGAACATATACCAAACTTTTTAGAAAAACAGGGGGGCTAGTATAGGGAAAATCTTTGAAATAAGAAAACTATTGCTGTATGAGGGTGTAAAAAACCCTCTATTTTTTTCTTTCTACTCATGTGAAAATCGTTTAGTTTCAGATTCCAATAACATATAAACCAACGCAAAGGCATTGTCCTAAGTCCAGTATTTCCCTCTCTAGATGTTCTCTCAGTCTTCCCAGTAGTAACTTGTAAAAATTTCAGTTGGTTTTTATTTCTTGGGAAATTTTCCCATCAAGCTTCTCTTTTGGTTCAAGACAAAATGTCTAAGCTTCATATTGTTTCATCAATCTTCACTGTCGTGTGATTGCTGGATGCTGGTTACAGAAATTCCAAGTAGAATAAAAATAGTACAACCCTTTGAAATCCTCAGCATTAGCAGAAAGCCAATTTGTCCTCTAGTTTCACAGGCTTGTGGGTGAGAATTCCAGCCACGCTTAATATCATGATCATCAAATCTAAAGACTCCAAATTCTCCCTAGTTTAGTTCGATAGATTCTTTTCCATATAATTATGCAAGTGGATATAGAACCAAGTCAGAACAGAACTATACCTTCTTCCCATCTGACCCTGGTGATGCATCTACATGATAAAAAGAAGGCATAGGCGTTGCTTTGAAGTTTAGGCTTCTACGGAATTGTTTTATCTCAGCTTCTATCTGTTCCTGCGGCAAGAGTAGGTGAACCCATTAAGTTCTTGTAACTTCATGAACTACAAAGACACATAATTATAACGATAAAAAACGCAGCTCTTTCATCCCTATCTGCTTCAAACTTGTTTGAAGAAATGACGAATGAAAATAAAAGAAGGAAGAAAATAAAATAAAATAAACCACTAAAATTTCCAAGCTGAGAAAAAAAAGCTGCTTTGAAAAAAAAAAAAAAAAAAGAAGAAGAAGAAAGAAAGAAAGGAAGATCTGAGAGTTCTCATCAATTTAATAAGAGATCTATCAATTGCTGGATTCCATATACCTGTGTTTTTGCTTGGATCTGAGTCATCTCAGCCTCCTTTGCATTCATTTTTTGCTCCAACTTCACAAAGAACTGAATCAGATATGTCACAGAGGAGTAAGCTATTGAAATCTGATCCCTAAAACCAACATGAAATTAAAATCAAAATTACAGCAGTCTCGCTTACCTCCTTCCTCCTTTCTGCTCGTTCATCGCTTTTGAAACTGAAACCTGCAGCACCTGGCCTCGCATCTCCTTTCGTTGAGTTTACCGTACGATTATGCCTGTAAAAGAAAATATATGATGAATTCAGAACATAACAAGATTAAGCAATAATATTCCTTATGATATCACAAATTAACCTGTTTGCTGTTTGATGTGCTCTTGGTTCACTCTTAGTCGAAGAGGGTTGAGATTCACTGACTTTCTTTCTCCTCGGTTCTTTTTCACCTCTACAAGAAAAAAATTATAAAAGTATCAGACTTGAGGTCCAAATAAGTAAACCATATATGTTTGACCAATAAGTACCTTCTATTGTCTGGGATTAATTTTGCCTTCTGACTTCGTGAATCCTATGCAAAAAGACCAAGGAATAATAACCAATATTCAGTAACCAGGTAAGAATGTCTATGAATTCCATTGTAAGGCACTGTCAACCGGATTAAGAATACTGCTTGTTCATTACCTTGATTTGACTTCACAATACATTTGGAGTTTCAATGCTTACCTCTAAGATTGGAGTTTTGTGTATAGCACGTGTAGTTGGAATGACAGATTTCGCTGAATCCTTTTCGGTATTTGTTCTTAGTGAACACCCACTTTCTTGTCCACTTGGGTTGTTTTCATGATCTTTAGAT
Organism: Morella rubra; assembly: GCA_003952965.2. Classification (NCBI taxonomy): domain Eukaryota; kingdom Viridiplantae; phylum Streptophyta; class Magnoliopsida; order Fagales; family Myricaceae; genus Morella; species Morella rubra. The sequence goes on from CM025855.1 coordinate 35,848,332, forward strand.
GCAGCATTAGAAATGACTTTCTGGACTCGAGCAAGATTGGTTTGAGACTTCACTCTGGGCTTCGATGGTGCAGTTTCCTTCGCAGCCCTCAACTAGAGTTAGAAAATGAAGGAGTTAAGCTCAGTAGTTAAATACTTGGAAAAGGCTTAGATAAGTACTTGCTTAACACTCTGGTGTTCTTTCGAAACCAACAAACACCTATAGGGCAAGCCTCTAGATGATACTACTTTGATATCTTTACATTAGATTACATTGGATATCGACCACACAGTGTTGCTATTGATAAACATGGAACAATAGATAAATAAATGCAATTTTTATTGTGATACTGTTGTTGGAAATCCAAACCTTTGGATACTGATGTCGCCGTTGTTCCAAGCTAGTTTTGTTAGCTTTCACAGAAAGTCCAGTCTTTTGGGATGGATCAGTACTTTTTAGTGATTCATCAGCATTTACTGCATCACATTCAAGGCTCTGATTTAATCCAATCCCAGGTTCAGCATTAACAACGGTGCTAGATGCTTTATCAGCATTGACAGCATCACCATGCAGGGTATGATTTACTTTGATCTCCTGCTCATCATTAACCAAATGGAAGTTGTCACACAAAGTTATCTCTGGCTCATCATTAACTGAAAGAAACTTGTCACACCCAGTTTCAGTTTGATGTGCTTCCTCAGCATTAACATCTTCAGTAACATCATATACCAAAACATCAGCATTGTTTAAAGCAGATTCCATCTGAGGGGCAGAAAATGAAACCCCTGGATTTTTCATTTCATATGCTGTCACTTCATACTCCCCTTGATACTCTGAACCTCTAGGGCTCTCATTGAAATGAGCGTAATGGCTACCTTCATTTACATGCGCAAATTCCTCCCTGCTCTCCAAGACATCATTTTCACTACTTTCATACTCTTTCTCATTATGGCACTCTGATGAATTCTGATGAAGAAGACCCTTCTTCTTGAAGTGAGCTTCAAAATATGCTTTCTTCTCGATAACTGAACCTGGTTTTGAGCATTTCTCGACCTCTTCCAGGTACCTGTTATGTGAGAAAGATGACCTCCTTTCCCAAGATAAGGGTTCGTTTTCAAACCTTCCAAATGATATGGAACCAGAGTGTAGAGAATCTGCCTGTTTATGTCAATAAAGTAGCTGTTAGAAAGAGAATAAGTGGGAAAAACATGTTGAAGAAAGGAAAAATTATTAAAGCATATTTTCCTATTCCGCCAGCTCTACAGTGATGTATTTTGCAAATATTTTTTCAATTTGATTGCAGTCTCCAAAGTCCTTCTTGGGCAATAGCCGCAAGTTTGCACAATTCATTTCCACATAAGTGTCTTTGTGGTAGGTAGTTGGGTGCTCAACAATCTTAACTTCTGTGATTCAAGTTTATTCTGGTCTGGTTGGTCCTCGTTCCATTTTCCAGTCTGGTTTGTCATGGTTCCATTTAAACCTAAAATTGGCTTCAACAATTTGCAACTCTATCATTGCATAACCCATACTTGTAATAGTAACTGAAATATCCAGGAAGCATTTATATGTATCATACTTGTGCACACACACATATGTAGCTATATGTCATAGGTATGCATATGACAATGATTGTTGACAGCACATAATTCTGTCTCTGGTAGACATTACTTTTATCTACTTCCAGGCCCTGACTAGCTGCTATGATGTGAATTTAGGTTTTGATTCACAAATGTCTACCAACCACAAAAACTTGCTCACAGTAGTTTATAACTTCCTCTTGCCGATTTGCTAATCTTTACTTCCTTATTTATTCCTTCTGATTTGATAATTTATGAGTTCATTGAGATAAAAAATAAAGAAAGAGTATGTCTTTTACAGATATCAGCATAACTTGAATCATGGTGTGTGCTATCTCTGTCATGAACAGAAGATTAAGCACAGTTGTAGAGAAGTGAAGATACAATTCAGTCAGCGAACTATGATTACATGCTTTTTTAATGGGGAAAAAAAAAGATCAAAATTAAAAATGAGAAACACTAAAAATTTGTCGGTAGTATAAATGAAAACCACAGATCAAGAAGCTCCGTCATATAATGAGAATTCGATTCGATAAACACATGGCTGAGCTAAATGCTATGGAAATCAATGGGCCATCGTGACCCAGTAGGTGAAGAAATTTTATATACAAAAGGATTCGTAGTATATGCCAGACACTCTCAAATGGCTAATTATCAATGAGGTACTCACCCAACAACATATAAAAAAAAAAAAAATATTAATTTCCGGAACCGACTACGATTGACTTGTATTGTATCCATATGAAAATGTATCTGTGGATTTGGGAGGAAAGGCAGAAAATATTGAAGATTGCGTATATAGACCCGATCAGAAGCAGATTCTTTTGTCGTCCATAATGAACAAAAAAAAATAAAATAAAAAAGGAGAAATATTATGGTCCCAAAGAGTCAAACTTTTTTCTCCCGTACAATTCTGTAAAACTCAAGAGAAAAACTGAAGAAATTTCATTTCACAAAGTTAAATTTGAATTTGGGCCTTAATCAAACGCCAGAGAACTGCTTGAGAGATCCACAATGCAATTGACGAAGAACGGCACAAACACTTAGATCCTCAGCAAGAGAAGAATACCTGTAAGCTAAGGCCATACGATTCTTCAATCTCTCCCGCCATTATCAGCCAAAAATGAATCACCGAACCCTCCCTAACCACCGGCAATCAAATTAACAAGTCGTCGCTATACAACAAACAACACTGCGAAAAAACGAGAGGAAGAGGGAGAGACAGAGTTTCACCGAGTACCTTAAACACGCATTTCCACGGAAACGCAAGACTCTCAGCTTCAATTCTCAAATCCAGGAATAGAACATTCCGCTCTAAATAATGGAGGGGGAAAGCTTGCGACTGAAAGAATCCAGAAAGGAATCTTAAGCAAGCGTGTTCTCGAGTGAAAGCACAGGAACAACAGAACAGTGTTTTTGCTCTTTTCGAAAGCCTTTGAGCTGTTGTTGTTGTTCTTCTTCTTCTTCTTCTTCTTCTCGATGTTGTTGCTAATGGCTTTTAACTCACTCTCAGTGCACTTCGCTTTACACCTGCATTGCTCTAAATCTACATCTAAAAATGAACCCAAAGGGTAGTTGCTTAAAAAGCTTTGTCAAATCGGTCAATCATGTGCTAGTTGTCCTTTTTTTTGTCCTCTTCTGCTCTCAAGCCGCTGAACGGACGCTTTTTGTTCCTCCGTCACGGCACACATGGGTGATGAATCGTGAGGCGTTGAGACGAGACGATCATTTATGGATGTAACGGAGGAGCCAACTGAAACTGACGGCGGTTAAGAAGAGGCACGTGTTGGCTTCATGCACTGTAGAAGTTTCCAGCTAAGATGGGGGAGACCGGAGAAGTGGTTGCAGTGTGAGAGATGGTTTGCTGTAACCGTTACCATTTACGGGGTTGGGTGCGGGTTCGGCATTCACGTGGGTCCATCTGATGGGAATGTTGCAAGATGAAGAAAATTACGAGACACCAGCTGATGGGTCCATCTGATGTGCCTGACATGCATCTGCTTCATCTAGCTGACTTTTCATTTTCTTTATTTTTTTGTTTTTTCTTCTATCTAACCTAATATTTCTTTCTCCCTCGTTGACAATAACATTGAGCGAATCACCTAAAGTTTGCGATTTGGAGGTGACTCATGTTTAAATTTTCTAAATACTACCAATATTTTAAGGTGTACGACCAAATTACTCAATTTATGTGAGAAAAAGAAGGTATAAATTCAAGAGATTAGTAAGAATAAAAATCTAAATTCTCCCGTCATCCTTAAAAAAACAAACAGAATCCTTTCTATTTCGTATCTTTAAATCCACGTATGAGAACTCAAATCAAAGCCTTCTAACTGAAAGCTGATAAGTACGTTGACTAATTCAACAATATTTGAGAGGCAAAAACTGCAACATATGAAATTACAAAAAAAACTATATATATTGTACTCTTATATAACAAGATAGACATGCTTAGAAGAAAACAAATAGAAAAAGGTTAATGAATTTTAAGAGATGAGACTTGACCTTTTTATCGAGGTTGAGGTACTTTCTCTCTTTCGGTAGTTGTTTTTGATTAATGCTTTTCTACTAGTTTTAGCACGTGTTATAATTTAAAATTTGTAAAATGAGTTTTAAAAATGCTAGAGAAATTATATATAGGGTTTGTTTGTAAATAAAAATTTTACACTTCCTAAAATTTTAACACAATAAAAAATTACAATATAATCTTTCTCTCTAAATCAAATCAGTACTTTTTACTATAATAAATATTAAAAATCATCTATCTCTTCACTTTTTCATTAAATTCAATACCCTAACATTTTAACCTCTCCAAAATTTTATAAACAAATAGACCCATAGATTCCTGAAATCGTATTTGGGGTTGATTGTTTTTGAATAAATAAATAAAATATTATACTATTTTTTTAAAATAACTTCATAAAATTATGATTATATATAAGATATATATCAAAATAACAAAGTTATTCTAAATTGATTAAAATTTTACTAATCTTTTCCAAATATCGGACAGTAGAGAAATCATATTCCGGATTTTTTTTTATGAAACAAACAGTCTTATCCAACAATTTTTACTTGCCAAACAAACATTCTTTTGCATGCCAAAAACTCATCGTTTCAAGGGCCCAAAATAAAGGAGATTATTGTAGTGATCGTGGGGAGGGACTCGTGAAATTGTCCCTCATATATTAAATTTGACCTGAGTGGGACCCCGAAACTTTTGGATGGATCATAGGGTTATGGATTTGAGTCAATCATACCACCATTCGATTCGGATCCATGGTATTTTAATCATGGTCGTTTTGATCTCTGAACAAGCAGTCGTATTGGGACAAACTTCGATCCTGTGCGTGCACGTGCATGGGCCCTGCGTGTCTCACTCTACCAAAGCATAGAGATGGGTCCCGGGCCGGCCACGGCTGTGTCAAACCGAGTTCGGATCCTGTCCCATCTTTGAATCGAGCACCTGGGACCACAGACAGTGGCCCTTCTCCCTGTACGGCTGAAATTGCTAATGGGAATGACCGGCCGGGGAAATAAAAAAGTAAAAACCAAATCACACCTCCGGTATGCTACTGGGGTTCAGAGAACACAACACAAGCTAGTTCAACCAACAAAGCCACAAAGCAGAAGTTGACTACCGTTTCAGCTTTTTAACAAAAAATAAACAACACTTCGCACTCTCAAATATTGGATACTGATATTTTGTACTTTATTTTTCAATTTCGTGACATTATATTCCTAATGTGTTGATTTACCGTGATTTGCACCCTCTCATTAAATTTGACAGTAAAACTAACGAAAAATAGAGCAGACGTTTTGGCTACTTGAAGGCAAAAATGTCTTTTTATTCTATTTTGCATTAGTTTTAATGGTCAATTTAATAACGGATGCAAATCACTAACAATCGAAACATTAGGAGTTTAATATCACGAATTTCAAAGATAAATTACAAAGTGCAGTACCCTCGTGCTTGAGTGTAAAATGTAATTTTCTCCCAAAAAAAATAAAAAATAAAAGTTATATAAAAGTTAAGAATCGTACGCCAGTTTGTCCTCTGCCGTCTTGCTCTGCTTAAAATCATTTAAATTTTGGAAGGAGTCGTTGGGGATTCAACTTGAACCTGTCAAGCTAGCAGGAAGTATCCCAAACCAAAACAGCTAGCAACACAAGGCTAGTTTCATACAAACTACTATTTGATAATTTATTTTTATTTTTATTTTTTCTCAAAAAAAACTTACATTTTGTCACTGTACACTGACATCGTGTTTGTAATCATTTGCTGTCAAATTCTCATTCTTAACAGTAAATTTCCAAAACGAGTACGCTATTGCATTTGCCTCTTGGTTAAAATTTGAGATGGATGGAAAATAAGCAAAGCGACATAAGTTAAAGGGTCAATGGCCAATAATAATAGTACAACGGGCAAGTTACCAAAATTGTTGTTTGTGAGAGATAAAGTGTAGTTGTTTTTTTTTTTTATTCTCTTGAAAATGCATAAATGCACCAATAGTCCTTATAGTATAAGAAAGTTACAAATTAGTCTATGAGATAAACAAAGTTGCAAATCAATCCTTGTGGTAAGGTTTCAGTTAAAAACACATTTTTCTGTCCATCTTCGTCTCTTTCACTAATGGTGGATGCTAGTCAATATTAACCACAGCGTGTTACGTATTTAAGTAGATGTCATAGTTCAAGTATTTGCCGTTAGTGAAAAGGATGAAGATGGATGAAAAAATGTGATTTTAACGAAAATCTTACTATAAGAGCTAATTTGTAACTTTCTTTACTTCAGAGACTAAAATTTATAATTTTTTTTATATATAACATAAAGACTATTAGATTCATTTTTGCCTTAAAAAAATCACACTTTAGACCTCTAACTATTACACAATTTGCAATTCAAACTATTGAATTCATAACAGATTACAACCCAAACCACCGTTTACACTATGAAGCCCATGCATGCTATAACTGAAAAGTTAATGTACATTACGGAGCATAGCGCGTAGTATAATTAAGGGGCCGGTTAGCACTTTAAGTACTCGTTGCTTGATTAGTGATTAAATGATTTAGTTGAGCTCTTCTTTTTTCGATCGGTTAGACAATAATAACTCTCCCCGAACATAGCTAATTACGACTTTCATTAATTTTACTGTTCTCTCCAACTAATGATCGGATCGATTGCATACGTTTTAAATTACGGAAGGCATACAATTGTCAAGGTTAATTTCAATTTGTCCACAAACATTAATTAATGTTGCAGTTCTACAATATGCCAATAAATTGAAGGCGGGGGAACTTAAACGGAGCTGGGAAGCGAAGATACCCTAACAACTCAGAAAAGTGGGCCTTCCCAATATCTTATATATGCATGTCCCAGAATTTGGTGCATGAATGAAGCATATATATATAGAAGCCGTTCAGCTGTCTAATTTCAATTGAATTTGATAGTTAGGGTTTGAAAAGGATGTTTAACTTTGATGTCCCCCAAAATTTATCATTATAATTCAAGTCAGATCCAGATTGATTATTGGGGTTATGGCATTCATCATATATATGATACAGCAAGCTGCCTCCCCACTCCGGCAAGAGCTAGCTTTGGTGGTGATTGAGGTGTCTGCAGCCAGCAGGATATGCCACTTGCCTTCACAAGCCACCCGGAGGAGTCCTCTCATGGTTAATTAAATAACTAGCAAACCCAGCAGCTTACTTAGGGTACTTTTATGTTGATTATACTGGGAAAAGGGACTTAATTCTAACCTGACAAACAGATATGAACATCCTACCTTATCCAGGGTTATGCTTTTCTCCTAGCTGTATATTTCAGATTAGTTTTCTAAAACCTTTAAAAATTAAGCTGGCGACATCGATATTTATATTTATACTGAAAGCCTCACAAAAACAATATCTATATATGTCGAAAAATCACGAGACCCTACCATGTGGCGTCGAATACTTCAGTCAATGATCTAATCTATCAAAATTCGGTAAGAAGACCCTATCATAACTCTAATTCTATGTCTGCTGCACTGTACTTTCTGCAGGATAAGCCAAAAGGGATGTGGGCTTCAGCCTTCAGGTTATCTGTGAAAATGGCAAATGGAAACGGAGCAACGAGGCCTAGAGTATTTTTAAGGAGATCTTACTACAAATGTGGAGATGTTAAAAGCGACGTAGTTTTGATAGTGGCCATATTGAGAATGTGACAGCTGTCGCATTGGCTGCCATGTTATAGCTGGGAGAGTACAATCATGTGGGTTCATGTGGCTTTGGTCCTTTCTCCTGGCTGTAGCTAATTGACGAACACATGAGAGAGAGGCTCGGATTATCCCTCGGAATTAACTATAGAAACATTGTCAGGATCCCGGATCACATTTTCTGCAGGAGAATCCTAGGAAGGACGCTATATATATCGTATTAAACCCTTTTCTTTCTTGCTTAATGGCATCCCTTGATTAGTTCTGCAAGAGATTGTCATTTGTAAACCAACAATTGCATGCATGTTCCACTGTATACTTTGCATTTGTGGTAGGTGATCTCTGAAAACATGAGAGTTCAATTTGTACCAAACTCTGTTTTCACTAACAATCTATGGAATGTGATACAAGTCAAATCATAGACTCTTCCCGTGACTTTTGTTTAAGAACCTAACAGTAACATATTTCAGGTTTGTGAAACCACGTCGCAGACACAACTCGCGCAAAATTAGGCTTTTATAGCTCAATTGTAGAGATCTTAGTTCAAGAACTGACCCGTGCTTGTGCAGGGTAGGCCGACAGAGTTCATTGTTTGCTAGTGAATAGTTTAAGAAATGGGAGGCGATCGGCGCCACACGAGCATTATGCATACATATATTCCTTCTTGACTTAAATTATATATTGTTAGCCAGTTGAATATGGGCTAATATCCACAAGATCTTATTTACAAATCTCACTGCATTTCCGATCGAGGAATTAATGGACTAGGTAGTCCAGTGCAGCTAGAATGGTGAAAAGTTGTAAATTGTTGTAAGCATAGTTGGGAAGAAAGGAGAGATCATGAAGAGGAGAATCCATATTAGATTAACCGATTGCAATCTTCTATGATAATTTGCTGTAGATAGAGGTAGAACCTACATATCATGGGCATAAAATTGCATGTTACAGACATCAAGGGGACACAAGTTTGTAACCTAGTACCTCTGTGTTTTAGTTCACCTATGATATAGAACAGTAATCTTGATTTGTTATCTTTTCCTCCTGTGTCCTCATATTAAGCCACGAGCATAATAGCTCAACAAGATTGTAAAAACTCTAGAGCTAATATTAAGGGAAGTGATCAGCATGGTGATCAACTTGTAGAGAGCTTTAATTTATTTTCTCGGCAAGCTCCTGAGGAAAGATGAACTCTTGGTTAACTCCCGGAGTGGTTTGTCAGTGAATCTAATCATGTTATAGGCCAATCCACCGAGTATGGTGCCAACCAGCGGCCCTACCACATAAACCCAGAGTCCTTTGTAGATGTGCACCAGAAGGGCTGGCCCAATGCTCCGGGCAGGGTTCATAGATGCCCCACTTACTGGCCTGAAGCATAAATGAGAGACACCTGCTGGGTTAGTAAATGTCTACTCCATGTAGAGAAAAATCATAAGTTTTCTCATAAATTTGAGAGTTAAAAGCTGAAGTTGGGACTATATGGCTGAAATTAGGGAAATTACCCGGCAACAAAAACGTTTAAGGTTATTGTCATTCCCACAGCAATTCCTGCCAACTCTCCAATCTGCAAGATGGGGAAGGGAGGGATCTGTTTCAAACTTAACCCCAAATAAATTATACAGAAATCCAGAGAAAGTAAGAGGGCCTCAAAGCTTCACCAGAAAGTACAAGCCCATTCGTTAGGAAAAACTGGAAGACATAAACAGAAACAGTAATGGACTGAGACTCAATTCATAAGCAACAAGAGTTAGGAGACACTTACTGCTCTATTGTCTGTGGAAACGCCCGAAATAACAAACATCAAAAGGAAGGAGATGATGATCTCAAGCACGAGAGATTGGAGATTGGATCCAACAGGTACAGTTCCAAAGAAAGAGTGCTTTGTTACAGGGAAAACAGCGCACAACGTGGCACTGGCAAGAACTGAACCCAATAATTGCGCCACGATATAAAGAGGCACCTGCAGAAAAAAAGAAAGAAAAAGAAAGCTTTAATCTTATACAACTTCATAACTTATAAATCCCTTAGGATAATTCAAAGAACGTTTCTGTCAGTTACTACTTAGATGAGGGACGTAAAATTGTAGGTACAGTACGTACTTCATAGACTTCTACATATTCTCTATTGATCTGTCAATAATCTCTTAAGCATTCTACCCCTACTTTTATGCCAAAATCTTTCTTTTGAGAAGTCTCATATTTGCAATGCAGGATATTCCCAAAATTGAAGTTAACCGTGAAAGATTCCCAATTAGTATTTTGGCGTTGCATGAGGCTTCTCAAAGAACGTGTTTGAAGTAAACACGCGGTAGAACTTAGAATTGGAGAAAAAAAATTGAAACCTACCTGTTTGAGAGGAAAATGTCTGTAGATTGCAAAAGTGATGGTCACGGCAGGGTTGAAGTGGGCGCCGGAGATATGACCGACAGAGTAAACCATGACCATTACAATCAAACCCCACACGACACAAATCCCTGGAAACGATACTGAGCCGTATATCTTATTGACAGCAACCGAACCACACCCCATAAATATCAAGAAGTAGGTCCCAATGGCTTCAGCAATTACCTAACAAACAGAGATTTCAGAGGGATATATGGGATTATCTTGTAATTCATGCATAAAAGCATTCTCAATGCTCTTTCTAAGAATTTAATTTTTTTTTTATAAATCACCATTTGACATGATAAAAAAGTTAAGGTCTTGAATTTGATACCTCATTCTACATTTTCGTTTAATTTTAATTAAATATTACACGTATTAGACATACTAATAATACATAATTTTGTACTGCCGTCAACGGCCCAATTTTGTACTGCTTACCTTCTGAATGAGCAGAACTGTCTCGGATGAAGAGCACGGCCCTGCATTCCCTGCATTTCGACTGTTAATTGTTGTACTACTTTCCCCTACTTCCATGACTGAGATTTCCTTTGAAGGCATTCTCCACTACCGAACGAATCAAGTTATAGCAAATATCGATGATCCTAAACTACCAAAAGGCTATCTTCTTTTTCCGTACGTAGCAATAGAAACTTTGATCTGGGAGTCATGGAAGGAAACTTAAATACTAACAAAAGCAAGGATTGGTGGTCTTCCTGGTTTTGGGAGTCGTTTACGGAGTTGTGGGCGGCTTCTACTTTCTTGTCAAATATAGGCCTCAAACGGAAACAAACGACCACAATTTTCATGTTGGATTACCTTTGGACCACTAAAACGTAACTGAGCTCTCTTTTTCTTTCCCTTTTTTCAGGGTCAACAAACATAGTCGACTTTTGCCTACATTCTTTAGCTAGTGTGATGTCATATGCATCTTTTTTCCCAAAAAAAAAAAAAAAAAAGTAATATACTTCACAAGAAATTATTTCGGAAATAGATCTTAACATTACTTCAATCATAAGAAATGTTAATCGTTGTAATTTTCCTAAGGAGCTGTCAAACAAATCGCTACCCTAGACGTATGGTCTATAAAAACAATTTTTGTGACTAGAGTAGGAAAACTTATATACAATACGCTGCCAGTGAGCCTATGGTTGAATTGGCACGTCCTCCTTTTGGGAAGGGTTGATCCCGGTGGAGTCCCCTAACCGCAGGTTTGGTCATGCTCTCCTGTATTTGTTTAGGGAAAAAAAAATGACGTAGGTCGGTCCACTTGAGTTGCTCAATCTACTATGGAACCTATATCACGTCGGGGACTAGAAAAAATGTATTGTAACTGAGGGGAATAGATTTTATGACTTCGAGGAAGCCCATTGAGGCCCCTTGATAAAGAGCCAAGCTCATTTGAACACATGCAAAGCTCCTGTCGACTAAGAGATAAGCATTGTGGGAGAGACCGATAACCATCTTAAATGAGAATTCCATCAAACGGAAAAAGTAAAGCTCAAGAGAAGTTAATCATCCAATTTTCTGACACCGCCGATGCTAGAAAAAATAAAATCTAGCCATTAAATGAATAAATAGGAACCGCCTTACTAAAAACCAATAAGAAAGAAAGAAGAAAAAAGTAGGCCCACTCGATTATTGAAAACCAGAAGATACGTGATAAAAAGGGACCGATCTAAAACAAAAAGGAAAAAGGGGCCAAGGTCCGGGAGGTCTCAGCCTAGATGATGAAGAGACTGTATAAATAAAGAAAGAAGAGGAAGGAAAGGTATGTATCTCTTAAACTTTATCTTTGATAACAAAAACCAGAAAAAGAAAATGATACTAAAAAATGATGACTGACAGTGGCATCGGAGAAATCCCCCTATGAGAAGACTTTGAATTCTAGTGTGTTATTTTTGCTTGCAGGAAGAAGGAAGAAAATTTTGGACTTTTCAACCTATCCCAAATAATGGACTTTAAGTCTAACTTCCTCGAACTTTTGATCCAGTAAATTTTTGTAATAGGCCAGTTGAAAATGACTCTATCATTAACTATTCAAAGGAAAGTAACTATATTTGTATTTTGACTTAAAAAATACTAATTAAGAATAATTTTAAAACTCTTTAGAATCGGCCACTTCTATGAACCAAGTGGGACTTGACTTTATACGAATGCATCAGAATCTTCTGCAAGATAGATTTTAATGCCAACCTGACACCGGTGAGTTAGATTTAGTGCTGGCTGAAAGTGATTCGCTAAAGCGGTCCAACCAATGGAACGAGTAGGTTAAAACAAGCCCATTAAGCACCCCAAGGGGGGCATGCTTTGTTCCACCTGACAGGTCGTGTATTGGGAGCCAAAGAAGCCCAAAAAGGGTAACAAAAACTGAAAATATCAGCTATGGGCCATTTCTTGGGTTCTCCTTAAAGATCAAAAGCACTAATTCATGGTAATGGGCTTCCTTATACACCATGTGAGGCCCAGAATTTCAACACAAACGCCTACCCCAGCAAAAACCCGTTATGTTGTGAACATTACAAAGGCCTAATTACAATTTGATTCGCTCGCAGAGGGCTATTAGGGTCAGCCAACAGAGGCTCTAAGTAATCGAGCAGATTTTCTTTTCTTTTCTTTTCTTTTTATCCACTTCTGAATTTACATTATGGGAAAACTTGGCTGGGTCCAGTTAACGACTCATCGCATTTAATGCATGGAAAGTGTTTGTTTTAAAGCTTGAAAAAACGAAGAGAGAGAAAAGTGCCCTCTTGTGAGCAATTAGGGCGCGGGGGGGACCAAAAGGGAATGCACATTAATGATGGTCCCTTGTGAGGTCTCTTGGTGGACAATTGCCCTTGAGTCTCATACATGTCCATGCTAATCTCATCACACACGAACACCAGCGGTTAGGTTAGCTGGGGGGACTGACTATGTTGAGTCTGACTCATGTCTGAGTGGAGCAAGGACCCACCAGGAAAAACAAACTTAATCTTGGTGTGACCCTCTCTAGTCCTCTTCCCTCCAGCAACAAGTACTCCGTGGGTTTTAATTGGACCAGCTATACCTATATCACTACAAAAAAATTGACTTTTAGTGACAAAATTTTTTGTCACTAAAAGTCAATATTTCGTCACTAAAAGAATTAGTGACGAAATATTTTCGTCACGAGCTCCGTCAGCGATGACGTCACGAAATGTATTTCGTGACGAAATCTGAATTTCGTCACGAAAATTTTTAGTGACGGATATTTTTCGTCACTAAATATACTGATCGATCGGTAATTTTCAACGATCGGTCGTTGAAAATGAAGATGGATCGATTGGGAATCCGATCGATCGGTATAATTTTACGATCCTCGGTACATATTATCGATCGATCATTACATATTGACGATCGATCGCTTAAGCAACGACGATCGACGCTTTATATAAGCGATCGATCACTAAAGTATAACGATCGATCGTTATGCCATGGACGATCGGTCGTTGAATTCAGTGATGTAACATTGATTTATGAACCGATCAATCGGTAGTATTGGACGATCGATCGGTTGAACAAATAACGATCGATCGATGACAGTGGTGAGAGAATTTTTTTTTTAAAAAAAAACAATAATAATATAAAATATTATATAACACGTACATTTTATAATAATAATACAATACTCACATTAATAAATATCAATAATAACATATAGTGATCCATAATTAAATCGAAAATAATATCGTAATAATACATAATTAAAAAGTTATTACAATATACATGCATCTACCTTTTTGAACCCCCAAACTGGCTGAATAGTCGCTTTGACATGTCGCTCATTTTCTTCTCCATTACAGAGGACATTTTCTTCTCCAGTTCCTTCGATATTTCTGCCCGTAAGCGCTCTTGCTCCTTTCGCATGCGCTCTGCTCCTCTTTTCATGCGCTCCTCCTGCTCCAACCGGATGCGCTCCTGCTCCACCCGCTGCTCTTCACGGTGGTCCCTCAGCGTGGCCTCCATCTCAGCTTGCTTCTTTGCAAATTCTTGCAAGTCTTTTTCTCTAGCAGCTCTCATCGCCTCTATCTCATCCCTTGCCTTTGCTAGCTGGTGCTGTAGATCAGAAGACTGTGTAGTCAAAGTTGATGAAGGCGGAGGCTTAACCGCCCGTCCTAATCCCCGAACATATCCCGACTTCTTGCCCAATATCTCGGAATATACTTCAATTTCGGTGTAAGTCTTCCCTTCTAAATCACACTAACGCTGGAAGGCATCCATCCGTTCCTGAAAAAATGACAATAATTACCAAACATTAATGTAGATAAACTATACATAAATTACATAAAGTAGATTAAAATGAAAGCGACTTACATAAATTTCTCTCGCTCCTTCCGAGGTCCAAATCCCATCTTTGTTTGTATAATTCTTTTTATATAGCTCTGCAGGATTGATATTGCCGCTTTCTTGATTTTTCTACATGACAATAACATAAAGTTATTGACAAACAATATCAATAAAGTCTAAGATTTAGTTGTTAACTTACCATGCAAGCTCGTGCGCTGGAACGAGCGCGAACCAGCAGCGTGGTTCACAGTCAACTTTGATCTATTCTTCTTATTTTGTTCGCTTCGTTTCTGCGATATTTTAAGTAATTAAATATAAAAAGAATGTAATATTTAAGCAACAAGTTTTTGTAATCACGTACCATAAATGCTTCGCTGGTGAACAGATCGCATAACTCCTTCCACTGTTCTTCTGTGGTATCAGGATGCGGCTTCAGCAACGCCGCCTCTTTACTCGGGAACTTCTTAAAATACGCATGCATTCGGTTGCGGTGCGTTCGACGTGCCGTCATCATTGTCTCGACCACCATCCTCACGTCCTCATGACGGGTGTAGTCAAGGTCGAACTGGTCCTGCATAAGTACCAAAACAGACAATATTACAATGATAAACGAAATGCGTCCACCAAAAATTTATGTTTACGAATTTAATCATACCAACACCCGGTCCATAATGTACTCCTTCACTTCTGTAGGAACATCGACCCACTTGTTAATAGATCGGAATCAACCCTCGGACCAACATTCCAATCTTCGTCGATAGAATGGCAGCAGTGGAAGAAACTCCTCCACACTCTCCCTCCGGGATATGCACCGATAGTTTCGCGACCCAGACCCGGACCCAAGACTCTTCTCCAAACTGACTCCACGTGTCCTACCTCGCCCACGTTTAGAAGCTGATGTCGCTACATAAAATAAAATTAACAAAGTTAGTCGGTCGGTTAACTTAAGGAAATTGAAATATAACTTAGAATAATTTCTTACATGCACAACTACTAGACAAGCTGGCGTGCCTTGACTCATGCCTTCATTCACTCTCGGAGAAGGAGCGCTCAGTGTAGGACTCGGGATTGGACTCATACTATGCAACTGTCCAGAAGTAACTGAAGGAAATTCTCGTCCACGCTTCATTTCACCGTAGAAGCTGTGACATAACAAAATAAACGATAAAGATATGGTAAACGAGACAGTAACAGTAAAAATTGTTCAGCAAACATCAACATTAGAAAGAAAAATATACATGAAAAAGAAATTATTAATCAGAATCTGATTCTTGTGCGTTATCGCCCAATGCCTCATTCTCAGTAGAGTTGCTATCACTTTGAATAAATCTTCGTCCCCACTTTCTTCGGTATTCTCTTCAAATTCTGCTTCATTCCCCTCTGAAACATTGTTACTATCTATACGTCTTTTTTTTCCGCCGATCAATTGCCTTAGAAGCTTGGATAACATTTGGTGCAACGTCATCCCTCCGTAGTGGATTAAGGTTAAACTGTCGGAAGTCTATAAACAAGTCAATGCATCGTCCTCTTGATACGTTTCACAACTTAACTTCGGATCCGGGCCGGGAATGTCATATGCATTTCTACACGACAACTTCTGCACGACTCGCCATGTAGGTCCATGCAGATTATCAACTAGATAAAACACTTGACTTGCTTGATTAGCCAAAACAAATGGATCTTTTAAGTACCACAGTCGGGAAGTGTTTATGCTCTTAAAGTTCACGTCGATACAAATTCCACGGTGATCTCCAACGTCCCACCAATCACACTTAAACAAATATACAGTATTTCCAAGAACTCAAGCACTTCAATATTCATCCTCCATGCTTCTCAAACTGCATAATTTATTTCCAGAACTCAAGCACTTCAATAATCAAACATTTAAATATAAAGCTCAAACATTATACATGTATCACTATTAAAAAAAATACTACTGTAATCATACTCCAGGCTTCTCAAACTTCATGATTCATTTTCAGAACTCAAGCACTTCAATAATTAAATATGAGAATATAATAAAATAACATCAAAAGGTCAATAACTTGCAATCTGCCCTAACCATCGATCGATCGTTATTATAATGACGATCGACTCGGATGTTCACAATCGATCGTCATTATAAAGACGATCGATCGGTGAACCTCCCAACTAACAAACGATCGATCGCAGAATAAATCGATATCGTGAGTAACCCAGATCGACAAAACAGCTTGCCAGCCTCCCACCACTCAAATCCACGCCCAAAACTCACTCACAAATCATTCTCATGAAATACTAATTCTAATATACATATTAAAACACTCTATAAGAAGCTCTAATCAATACAAATCCAATCCACAACACCCACAAATAGAAAATAAATAAAAAAATAACACCAAAATAAAACGAAATCAATATCGTGTAGTGTTGTTAAGGATATTACCTTTTGCACGAAATGTAGATCAAAACGAACTAGATTCACACCAAAATCTCACAAATGTCGCCCAAATTTTTCAACACTCACCCGGTTAAAAAACCAATGAATTTGAGCTTGGGCTTAACCTTAAGGACTTCTAAACACTCTCACAACTAAAATGACGGTATGTAGACTTTTAAAGAGAAAAATGACTCCTTCCGCAGTCACTAGTTTCTCTCTTGCCGTGTGTTGCTCCACCCACGGCTTTAGACCATCCTCGGGATATCAAGCGCGATAAACACCGATCGATCGTTAATATTACCGATCGATCGTTGAAGAGATATAAAAACCCGTCGTATGAAGACCCAAAATTAACGAGATCCATTGGTACCAAAATATTAAACGACACCGTTATGTACCGATCGATCGCCAATAATGCGATCGATCGTGGGTCTAATTATTAGAAAATATTTTTGCCTAACAAATGACTTAATTATTTAAATTAATTGACTTATAATATCATATTAATGCGTATCTCATACACATAAATTATAATCATGTGTTAAATAAGCGTTATGTCACTAATTTCAAATATCTTAATACCTCACTCATACTAACACAAACAAAATACATCTATGTTACAACATGTATAACTTATAAATGCTTTCTTAAAAATTAATGATATGTACTTGATATGTTTTTATGTAATCTAAATACATCCTAACATACTTTGTTAATATATATTTATATGTTTCAATAATTTAAACTCACATTATTTTAAAAAATTGAGGGTTACATTAAAAACTAATGTAGCGATCGATCTGTGTATATACCGATCGATCGGTTAGTGCACCCAAATGACGACGGACAATCCACCGATGGATCGGTGTGCACTTACCGATCGATTCGGTGTATTTAGTGTAAAGCAGTAAAATAAAAAATGATTTCTTGTTAAATTCTTTTATTAGTTATTTGATAAACCACTTATTTCACACATTTTTGACCACCAAAGGTTATATGGTCATTTTACTTATATAAGTGTCGATAAAGAAATACAAATAGAAAAACACGTAACATAGTAATCAAAGTTTCTTTTGCATATCACAGATATTCCAGAAACTGTCTCAAAATACGTAAATAAAAAAACCAAATCCAAATAAACACAAATGTCTCAAACAGATAAATAAAACCATAAATCAAAATGTATGTCCCAAATAGAAATAAAAAACAAATCATTCGACATCAACGTCGAACAACATCACGGAAAGTGGCCACGTCATCAGGAATATCTCCGGGAATCCTCTGTGAATTTGCATCCGTCTTAAAATCATCCAGAGTCTTTTTAATATCTTCCACTACTCCACGTGCCTGCCATTAAGAGAGTCCTACAAAATTATGATAGTATAATTGTAAGAAATTCGACTAAAAGGAACCTACTTTCTACTTCTATATGCGCGAGCATAAAAAGATAACATTGTTTCTAACAAGTGCCTAACTCCTCTATCAAAGCACGATCCCGAGCTTACCCATTCAGCTAGCTCTCCAACAAATACGCAAATACTTGACTCTCCTCCAACACAGGAGTTCAAAGTAATTCTCCTTCATTATATATATAGCTCCGACACAAAGGCAAGATACAATGCACTTAACCAGACTATAAGATAAATGCTGAGTGATCAATACAGTAAAGGAGTCCTGTCATATCTTTGCAAGCTCTAGCCCGTCCAATCCATAGGTCTGTCACATCGTGCAACTCTTGACTGGTAATGTGGATAGGAAGTTCTTGTTGTAGCTTTTCTTTTCCCTGACTTACGCCCAACTTGAGTCTCTAAAAACTACCAGAGCATAACCGTCAGTAACAATACCCCCTTCAAACTTCGAACACCAAGACTCCTGGACAGAATGAAGACTCGAAGTTTCAGCGTCCCACTGGCTTGAGAGCTCACCATTACTTGATAATCCGATAACAATTGAAATTGTCACTAAACTAATTTATCTCCCCTCTCCCTCACGACGATCTCCGCACAAATAAGATGAAATATAACTTGCGCGCAAGTCTCTAAAAACACCATGATAGTGACTTCCTCAGAATCCTTAATAGTCTCCATCGCTATCTTTAAAACGCATTACAATTGTCTACTATATAGCAGCCAGATGTCGAGATGTTCCATATTCAACGTTTCAGCTATACAACTATTATCTCACCAATAAATCAGCACCTGCAAATCTGAAACATCCGCAATTGGACATGATACATCTACCACACTAGGTTGCTTGATCCACTATTTCCGTCTTGTTTTTCTGTTGATCCTTTAGATCGATGATTTGCCTATCACGAGTTCGGCAGCCAAGGAAGGAGCATATCTAACAACTCGCCAAAAACTCACTAATCTTCACTTCTGCTTTTATATTTTTTTTATTATGCTGGCCTCTCTACCCAGTCCTGGAAACTGTCTTGACTTTCAACCAACATTCAAATTCACCAAAAATTGAAAAATCACTCCATAAATCTCTGCAATCTGATTCCTACTTGTTTCATCACATTCAGCGAACATCAAACATTACTCGGTACCGCCGGAAATACTATAAAGTCTTCCTCTCTCCTTCTGACAGAGCCGTTTCCAAGTTTAAGAATGATTATCTTCACTCTATATAAACTCCGCCGATCCCCACACATACCTATGTGGAAGAATATAGAAACTGCACAAACATTCCACCTCATAGCGCCACCTAGATGAACACTATCACGACCCTAATTATCGATGCACACGAAAGAAAACAACTTGCCACACACTAACTCCACTGAGCAAAAACCTCTTTCAGTCCACAGTGCTGTAAAAGAGAAAAATCACAAACCACGCATATAACCCCTAAGTAACTCAATATATGTCATTCAGACTGAGACTGCCTTTCATACAATATAACTGAAAATCAAAATCTAACTGAGAGCAAATCAAAGCAAAAGGACCGCTCTTAGGCACTGCCGCGAACCCCTCAGGTACTCCATCCAACTCTCCACGAAGGTCATCATCTGGCATCCCAAAAAAGACTCTCTGATCATCTACAAGTGAGACTCACTATGCCTCGTCCTCGCCGAGCGCAAACTTTCGTATCTCGTGCAGTGCGACCGACTGTAACTTCAACTGAACATTATTCACGCTTATTACTGCCAAAACTATTGAGATATTAGAATCAATATGGAAAATAACAATCTACAATAACGATTTACTTTATATATAAAATAAACATAATCACAATTTCACTACGATCGACACTAAATTTGACGGATTCATTCACAAATATGCAACGATCGATCGTGTCATTAAAATTTTAACAGTTCGACTTCACTATATATGTATACATCGAGTCAACTAAACTAGCCAAATTTTTCGAGTCTCAATCAAATTTTCAGTCTTGAACCGATTCCTGACGCGATCGATTTAAATACACGCTTTCAGTTCTATCAACGACCTTCGATGCTCTGGTCCCATGCATACCAATTACGCACCAGTATTCACTAAGCGACCGCGATTCTCCACAAACCGCGATAAAATCCAGGAGCGCGAAAGAAATCATCAGCCTTTAGCAGCAAAGACCCGTTACCTAACGATCTGTATGAACCCCTCTCACCCCTCCGACTCGATCGCTTAAGGTCTTAATCGCGATAGCTACGGGATATAACTCCGACATCCTTCTCTATAAGAAAATGGTAATAACTACACCCTATACGATCGTCTAATAAACAGAATCTGAAATCGCTCATAATTGAAACACAACCAGTTTTCACCCCACCTCGACGAAAAGCATGACATTCGATCCAACAACAAGCACAATGTCAGATCCTCCGTACAAAAAAATCAGCATCGACCTCTGACCGGTGAAATTTACAAACCATCGATAAACATTTCACCACCAATTACACTACATCGATCACCCATATTAAGCCGATCGTATCGTTTTACCGTTAGAGACAGTAATTATCATCCACACACAGATCGTTCCAAATGCCCTCCCAAAACAGGCCCAAAACACCCAAAAATTATCCATAAATAAACTAAAACCTAAATCTCTTAAAACATTGCTTATTCAACAATAAAATTAAATACACACTTCAAGTCCTAATTATGAAAGATCACCAAAATTTGAAAAAACCGTACACTAAAAAAATCATCTAACGAAAACAAACCAATTAATAATTCCCTTTTTAACAAATAATATCAAGTACTACCTTTTGAACGAGAAACAATTACAATGATTCCTCAAACCTCTTGTATAGAGAATACTGAATCTAAAGCCCAAAAGCAACGGAAAAATGACTCCAATGTACTAGAGAATTCAAGAAGGAATCGCGGAGAAGCAATAAACCTGGAAATAAACTTCAAGAACAGTATTACAAAATATAATTGATAAGAGAGATGACACACACCAAATACCAACAGATTCGGTATTATTTACAACCGAATAACGTATATCTATTCTGAAACACTTATAAAAGCGTATTCCCATTCGCCAAAGTTGGAACGTTGATTTCGAATAAAATATGTACGCTTACGTGTCAAAATGCAACTTACCATCTTATCGTGCCAGGTAATTACGATCGTCGTCCTTTCGTATTGCAGACGGGTTACTTAACTGCCTATAATAATTCCGATCTATCGTAAAAATATATTGACGATCGATCGTCCTTCCGAATTATTCACTTATTCGTTACAGATTATCACGACTCGATCCGGTCAACCAATAATAAAAGAACCAGAAATTCGACGTATTTGGTTAAACAAAAACGTCAGTCACCAAAGATCAAACTTTTTCAAGTGACAGAAACGATAATTATTTCGTCACATAATAGAAACTCCTTAGTTGACGAGAAAATAATTTCCTTTGCACTAATCTAAGAGTGCTCTTTTAAAAATTGTACAAAGTGTGGAATTAGCATGTTTGTCACTAAAAATTAACTGTTAGCTATGACGAATATTTTCAATGTGCTCACCCACGAAAATACTTTCTGTCTACTTAAAAATCCCATATATAATATTGTTCCTCTAGAGTTCTTCCCTGTGTACTTATAAAGTTCATCACAAAAGACATGAATCCGACACCTATCTCACACAACTCACCAAAGTAACCCCAACCCACTCCATACAGTTACTGCTTTGAAAAAGTGCACGCTTGATTTTGCTTTTTCTTGCAAAGTGCTGAGCCACACCAACACGTCCAGCCATTCATTAAACCCTAGATTTGGTCTTAAAAATGAACACCATTTACACATTCAAAAGAAGGATAAAAGGTGAATGCATAAGGTTCGCACCTAGCTTAGAGTCAAAACAAAATAATAAATTAAAGCTCGACTTGATTAAGTCCAAAGGCTTAGCAGTAGAGCCGCGCGAAGCTCCCCACGCACACAAGTCCCATCTTGCACATATTTACAGTCCAATGCACATCTGAATCACCCCCAAAATTCCTTCAGTGCCAAATTTTCCTTGAATACTCATCAATCGGGGCACTCTTTAGGACTTGAACACAGTGTTCTATATATTACCACCCACTAAATGCAAATACACACGAAGGTACTCGGACTAGACGAAAACTGCTGGACTTATGACCAGAATTGCAAACTATACTGCAATCTTCGACTTATGAATAGTATTGCTTACGTGGTTCATGCCTTCGTTTTGTGTAAAAATAATCGTCTTCAAACTTATTCGTCTCTCAGATATCTTCCGCTCTTAACCACCGTCTCCCCAAAACCACATTTTGTCACCCCCAGCTTTGCTCACTTTACCCTACAAAGACCATGACTTCTAATTTTCTATCTAATCTCCCTCTCTTTCCCTATCCACAGAGCCATCTGATTGCACCTCACGTATTTCGTATACCGTGACAAATATTTCTCTACTAAACTAACACGTCCTCTAAAATTGAATTTTTGATCCAAGCTCCACTTGCACAAAATTTAATATCCTGCAATTAATTATGTTATCCCAGAACATGTGTTTTCGGACTGGAATATATGTTACTGAAAGTTTTCACCTGAATAAATTTGCATAAAACGAGTACCCCGCGCGCGCTGCCACTACCATTTGATACTTGTTAATTAATTTATTCATGCTCTCCAAAATTAAAGTTTTTTTTGTTTTGTTTTCTTTCCACTTGATTGGATGACTTCGAGTCACCAAATTAGATGCATGGCCCCCATGTGTATGCTGCACAATGAAGCCACGCACACGAGGACAACACCATATGTTCTTTAGGTTGGCCTACTGATCATTTACAATGCCCACCTTATGCTTCGTTATTGTATCTCGGGAGGAGCTAGCTAGCTAATATAGATCTTAGTGTCCCTTTTATTTCCACAAGTAATAATATAATTCCTACCCAGGCCCACGTGTTGAATCTCGAATTACTTAGGTCTTGTATTACCAACCATTTTCTTTGAGGAAATTAATTTCTTCTTCGAACCATGACGGGAGAGGCCGCGCCAAGAAGTGAACAATTCTTTTTAGCACAGCCACTAGATTTACATGGTGTTTGGGAATAAAATTTTAGGATGTTGGTGAAAAAATGAGGATAGAGAATAAAAAAGTTGGTGAAAAAGTAAAAAAAATTGAGAAAAAAGTGAAGAAGAAAATTTTTTTTTGTAATAATGATAAAATTTAGAAGGAAAATTTTAAGAAAACAAACGCTATGTTAGACTAGGCTAGGGGTGAGGATTCTTATATTAACTGAGGCCTGAGGGCATATTAAGGTCTTGCAACGACTGTAGCTAGCTACTGAGAATTATAGCCCTAGAAGATCCACCAGATGATCTTAAGATCTAGATTCCATCTAATTTAATTCGAACATGGCTACGGAGACTGAATGGTATTGAAGCTCTGATCATCGTGGGGAGTACTGTTCTGCAGCATTCCAATTTATCGTCCAGTACCATGAATACCTTTGCAACATATAGCCTGGAAAATACTAGAAATATGTAAAACCCGTTGATGTCGTCTATATGAGGGCCCCGTCATTGCTTTCTGGTGAAAGGAAAATATGGACCGAGTGGCCCAGAAAATGGAAAAGGGAAAAATATTACTCAGTGACGGCCAACTACAAAGTGCACAGTCTTTGCCAAACTTTTTTTTCAAAACAGTCCCTACCTTATCTGGACCCTATCCTCTCCAACCTTCTTCCTTCCTTACCTCCTACCAGCAATAATACAAACCATGTTTGGCTTCGTTCGCTGTTTTAGGTCACACGGGCGTGACCACAGTATGGTATCCACATGAACATAGACCCACCACTGTTTTCTGCTACGGGTGCTCGAATTATAGGATAAACTTTAAGGCTTTTAATTATGTGCCCACTTCTAGCTGGCCATGTATCAGGCCCTGCAAGCAAGACTTAAAGTCAATCGAAAAATGTTGCAGGCTGATTAAGAAATATTGTATGCTCTACATTGTCCATGTGCTCTTTAATTATCAAATGGTCAAGTTCACTAATTCTCTTTGGTATGGTCTTTACAAAACATGGGGTTCTACATGCTTACCAAAAAGCCGTAGTCAGTTTCTAGTTGAACATGGCTTTGGAACCAAATGTTCTGGAGAACCATTTCTTTTTAAACAGATTTAAGTTGATTTACTTTTTGTATCTTTTCAGTATTTGCTTATGTTTCTTTTTAAATCTCCATCGATCCAATATCAAATTTGGTCACACGCCTTCGGTTCCGAATCAGCTGCATGAGTTATAGATTGATGTTAATTGTAAAGAGGATAGACATGCATATCGAAGTTAAGGTTCCACGGAAGAGGATTCACGACTAGTTTTGATTACGATCTATACATATCCCAATGAAAGGGGATATGTCTCCAACTTATGATCATTATTTTGAAAAGGAGCTCAGCCCTTTGAGAATGAAGTCTACACAGTAGATGTCAATGGCGGGTACCACGTGTTTAGTAGGTGTTCTAAATGCTATAAGGATCGATGGTCTTCAAGTTCAATTGTTGAATGAAAATGCATGCACCTCCAATTAGGGTTATCTCGAACAGTTTTCATGTTTATTCATGTCCATTTCGCATAGATTGCAACCGCGCAATGATACAAGTCTATAATGTTTAGTCAAAAGAGATTTACATTTTAGGTTTCTGCTCATCCAACCAATTAGTTTCCACCAACTCCTATATGGATCCAAAAGAGATTCCATTTTCTACAGGAAAAGCCAGATAATTCTCTCAGATGAGGGACAAGAGAAGAAAAGCTAGCCTAAAGAAATTAAGTAGCTAGCACAGAGAATCCATCATGTACTTTTATATAATCAGGAAGAATTAATATCTAGAATGCTAAATATTTTTTTTTGATGAGATGGACCCAGAAAAGGTCTAGTGATACAAGTTTCTGCTGTTGATCTATTCTTTTGTTCGATCGTTTGAGCATGCATTGATGTAACAGTACTCTTGTTCTCGTATTTCTTACTGTAAAACTTTGTTAAACCTTTTGAACTGGGAAGATACTCTAAATTAAATTCGCACGGCCAATCCCTAAGCATCTAAAATTGGCACTGAGAGGCTTCAATCTCAGCACTTCCCCGAAGAGGAACTAGCTATTAGCTACTATATATACGAACCTTTGGCCTCAGTTTTGGTGGTACCATTGTTAACTTTTGATATGTTAAATAGATGATGTCATAAAAACGTAAAATAACAAGAAAAAAACCCAAGCAAAATATTATGAGAGAATATATCTTCTGATACAAGAGTAATGGATAAAGATGAACGAAGATTGGTGCATGGAGTAGTCATTGGGTGTCAAGAGGAGCTTTCTGTGAGACTTGGGCCTCACCCCCCTGCTCTTGTCGCCTTCACCAGTAACCAGCGGTGAGAAAACCAAGAGCAAGAGCATATAGATCCAAAACATAAGATCAAGAATGGTGAACTCTAAGTAGGAATGACTGAAGCTTGAGATGATCAACTTGGTCAGAAAACCATCTGTCATCTGTGTCGACCCAAGCTTAAGCTTCCGATAGACTCGTATACCTTCCCATTTCTCCTGATTATCACAGAACTATATGACACTGCAAATCACCACCAACAAATGGCAGAGCTTTGAAAATCTTTAACCCCAGACGTTAACAGCTTCCTACTTGGTCCTGTTCGGGCCGCTGATGGCTCAATTTTCGTCGCGGAGTTGCATAGAAAATGAGGTTGAGCGCACGTGGGGGGGCTGAGAGGAACCTTTGTTGCTTTCTCCCTACAACGCCATGTGAGGCCCTGCCCTCCACACTGACTTTGTGTCGTAACTCACCGAGTCCCATCGCTTTCTCGTTGAGCATGTTGGTCTTACGTGTTTTAATGGTCCTCTCTTACAATTTCCCGAAAGACTTTAACCAAAGTTCACAGGGCGCGGCACTTGCAAAGCCATTTGGCCCTAAGGCCTAGGAATATCTATCTATCTATATATATATATATATCAGATGTATGAAAATCTCAAAGACATCTTGCTCTTTACGGCGATGATAAGGCGAGGGCTTCATCTTCAAGGCTAGATAGGGTTTCAAAGCTAGCGTGTAGTGCGTGTGTTCCCTTCCAATACTACACCATAATTGAAATCTTGGGGTTGCCGAGACCCCCATTTATTAGGGTTTTTGATTGATTGGAATGGTGAGCATTAACGGTGCAATTTTTCGTTGGATTCAATGGGTCAATTAGGGGCTAAAGAGGTAGATTTTATGCAGTATAGAACGAAATTTACCCCCCAAGTATCTGTTTAGTCTCAAATAATTAGGCAGGATTAGTTTAATAACTAACAACGTCAATTGATGAAGCCCCACGTCTGCACTTTAAAGATGGGACTGGGCGTGATTTTAGGCCCACTTTGACTCTATTAACGACGCCATATGTGCTGCTTAAGTTTAGATTATGCAATTTGAGTCAATTTTTTATTTTATTTTGAAGAATCTATGCATTCAAGGTTAGAGAAAACAAGTTTGGAAAAATACATGTCAAATTATTCTTGTCACGAGGTCGTTTTCCGTAGGGAAGATAATAGCGAGTCTTTGAGTACACCTATTTAATTTTTCCTTTTATTTATTTTTTCTTCTGAAGGAACTTTTTGATAACAAGATCACAGACACAGAGACACAAAAACTGATTCATCCCCTGTAATTATACCGAGGAACCCACATGGTAGGCTTCCATGCACTTTATATTGCTTTTTGAATTAAACCAGATGCAGAGTTCATCATCATGACCTAATTGCCCGAAGTTGAGGACCATAGTTTGGCTGTTTGGAGCGATGATTACAGCAACTTTTTAAGAGGTGATTGATGTCTTGTGAACATTGTGACTGAATGAATGAGAGCTATCTATATTCCCACGATCGATCACGTGCCTTCAATCTACTTGACATAGAAGTTTGAATGGCTGACCAGGCCAGCACGCTAGGGCTAGTTAGAGAGGGAACGCTCTGGCTGACTATTTAGCTAAATTTAGCATTCAGGGAATTTCGAAATCTTGGAATTACACGGCGGATGTTTCATTGAGATGACATGGTTTACTTCGAATTGATAAACTCAGTTTGCTTTATTTGAGAATTTCCTAAGTTTTCTCTTTTGGTAGTTGTTTTAGTCGATTTTTATTGTTGAGTTTTTGGTTTGATTTTTAACTTGCCTTTTGATATTTCAATGTAGCCGGTCAAGTTTATTTGTTCTCACGGTTGTCTGTCCTCCATACTTGAGTACTACTTTTTAATAAATTTTGGATGTCCTGTCCGACGGATTTTCTGTTGGGCAAATGAAGTAATAGAGTACTATTATAAAATAAAGTTTCTGGATGGCCCGTCGTAAAAAAAAAAGAAAGGTAGAAGAGACGTCGTCGGTGTAGGTAGACGGTAGGAAAAGGGCGCAATCAACAGAAAAGTAAAAGCCAAAAGGAACAAACGCAAATAGCTGCTGGGACTTTGCTTTGGCTCGCTTTTTATCTCGTAGTATCTCATAGTCTGCCACTCCTTTCTTTTTCTCCTCCCTTAAGATTTTGGACTTACTCAGCAGCAGAGGATCTTTTAGAATTTTTCTCTCTCTCTCTCTCTCTCTCTCTTCCCCCCTTTCTTCTTCCATACTTTGCTTGAAAGTTTAAGAGGGAGATGTTTTCGTCTTAATGTAAAATACATCATCTTGACAACATGACTAATGAGCTACTTTGTTAGCATAGAATGAGCTACTTTGTTAGCATAGAAAATCCTAATTAGAATTACAAACCAAGTAGGAAAACGACAATCGCAGATAAGTGCCGAATCCACGGACAATCAATAACCAACACTAAGAACAAAGTTGATTAAAAAAAAAAGGAAAACCAGGAGGATAATATGCCCTCCTAATATTCTTTTTTCCTCAATTCTTTTAAGCATCTTTGTCACTTTCTCTATGGCAGAGGGGAATTGTTGAAATCAGACCTAAGAAGCACGAGGGAACGGAGAGAATCGGATATCATTGACCCCTTTGTTCTTTTGCACCCCCCCTTCTTTGTTTATTACAAGCTTTCTTTCCTTGTTTTCCTCTCTTATGTTCCCTTAGGACAGTAGGGCATCATCCCCTGTTCTTCTCGAAACTTGTGAAAAACAGATGACTTTGTTGGCTTCTTAATGCGGGCGGCGATCCTCATATCGGGGGTTCCACTAAATCAAAGATCCTAGCTCCACTTGGCGAATTCTTTCCACTACTATCGATCTCCGGCCGGAAAATCTTCTTCATTTAACATTAATATGGTATTCCGGTGCTGTCAATGCTCCCAAAAGAATGACATAATCACATCTAGAATTCTCTTCGTACTCTCTGCATTTTGGCTGCTACTGTGGAACTCACAATCCCATAACAATGTAGTAGACGAGAGTAATTGGCAACGCTATCAACATCCCAAAGATAACCCTGCAATGTAAAGTCACATTGAGTTTACCCCATTAATTAATAATTAATACCCAATTAAGAACTAACAAAGAGGCTCAGATAACTTCACTTTCGAGTTCCGGGTTATACTTACGCGGTGCTAAGAATGGCCGGATGAACATTGTATTCTTTAGCAAACACAAACGGAACAATTCCTTGTGGAAGCGCAGCCTATTTGGGCAACAACTTAATTTATGTTAGCTAAGAAAACGTTAACTATCCCCAAGTAAAAAATAAAAATTACGGCGGAATTACCTGAACAATAGCTATGTGGAGGAGGTTTCCGCGCAAGCCAACGGCAATTGAGGCGGCGGCCATGACTGCTGGGCCGGTGAGGAATCTTACGGCCATAGCAAAAGCAGCAATTGAGTTGCCACAGGCAATAATCTTGGGTTGAAGAGCCATAAACAGACCTATCCAGAGAAACGACACAAAATTAAATCAGAAGACAACCAACGATATTATAATACCATATGCCGCCCCAGTCCACACCAACAAAAAAAACAAACACAGGTGTCAATTAAAAGTCTTTTGAATTTCTTCAATTCAACCACCTTCCAGGCCACGACGGAGCATCTATCAATGCCCACCCACCCGGGACCCGGAAAGCGAAGGTTGCTTACCGGGAGGGTCCCACATGTCGGGTGGTCAATCCCATTGCTTGTCCGCAGATAGGACCATGGTCACAGCAAAAATGGATGGCCGTTAGCCCCCATGCCTTGACAGACGGACAGGATTAAACAACACTACCTTCATTCCTACGTGGCCCAGTCCGACCCTACCCCAAGATAGCTACTAAATCTTACTTCGCTGTCCCAAAATTAACTCTTACGTACGCCGGGCCACATGGGCAAACAATAAGATGTTGCTTCCCATTTGGTTAGTTATTGAAGGCGAAAGGGAATTCCGGAAAAAGAGTGTTCCACTCACCTAAGCTGAACATAGCCATTCCGAGACCGGCATCCGACAGTATGGAGATTGATTTCTCAATTATTCGGGGCATGGCCACATTCCACCTACGACGATCAAATCAAGAAAATATGAGTTACCTTTTCTAAAATTTGGCAAAATAATGGGCTAAATTATAAGTTTCTTTACTTGAAGAATACTTTTTCTGTATTTGGTTTTTACCGGAAGGCAACGAGAGACCAAACGAGGCCAATGAGGCTGGAATATGTGTTGGGGTTGCGGATAAGCTTCCGCCAGACCATGATCAGAATCAGACGGGTCATAACGCTGGCTGGAGGCATTTGTTTCATTCCGACGGACTCCGGGACTCCGGCAG
Organism: Morella rubra; assembly: GCA_003952965.2. Taxonomy (NCBI): domain Eukaryota; kingdom Viridiplantae; phylum Streptophyta; class Magnoliopsida; order Fagales; family Myricaceae; genus Morella; species Morella rubra. The sequence continues at coordinate 35,878,371 of CM025855.1, forward strand.
CTGATTTCGGGTGAAGTTCGGCCGTGGAGCTGGACCCCAGCTTGTTGAGTCCAATGGGGCCCTCTTTCTCTCTCTCATCGTGATCTCCGTCTCCGTCTCCCTCACCCTCACCCTCACCCTCACCCTCACGCTCACGTCTCCCGGCAAAGCTGAAGTCTTCACCACCGAAGCCCTCATTTTCCGCAATTCCTTCAAATCATTAAACCCCAACAAGATAAAATATTAGCACTGAAAATCCAAAGAAATATCGTTAAGTAATTAATCAAGTAGTTAGCTCGAATATTTAATGGGCCTCGTGATTCGAAAATCTTACCTTTGGCTTCCCCATTTTGCGGGTGATCAGCAACTAACATCCGGATCTCCTTGGCGCTCTGATCGGACCGTCCGGATTGCTCGGAGGCCCCGAAGTCCGTCCCGCCAAACACGTGGAGGCCTCCTCCGTCGGAGACAGGTGATGCGCTTGAACTCCAGACAAACATGTGCAGTTCTTTAGCATCATGGTTAGCCTTGCTATTAGGAGGCTGTTGCTGTTGTTGCTGGTGCGGCTGCTGATTCTTCGAGTTCTTAGTAACGGTGGATGAGAACTCTGGGTTGGGCGCAGGGTACGACGCTGCAGGAACAGTCTGCGCTGGATAAAATCCGAACCTCGGAGAAGAAACAGTCTGAGCCATTGTTGCGCAATTCTCTTCAAAGTTTGACGGTCTGGGAGTTGGACCCCTAGAGGACTGTACGGAGTACAAGTCCGCAGGACCGAAGTTCGAATGCCTTCCCGGGTAGCTCTGAAATCCCATCATAGAGTAGAAGTCCGAGTTATTGAAATTCGAACCCCTCGGCGTCGGATTCCTGGACGAACTCAAGCTGTATATCTCGGCTCCGGTGAGATTCGATGGCCGGGGCGTCAATCCCGCGCCCCCGAGGGATCGTCTTGACGCGTTAGACTTCCTCACTGTGACATGGAGCTTCCCGTCGTCGCCGATTTCAGCGTCGGTCTCCAGGAAGTCCCGTCCGTCTAATGATACCACGTCTGAGTCAACCTTAAACGACACGATCGACGCCGCCGTCTCGGGGAACTGCTCCATGATCAGCATCTTGGCACCGCGGTACTCGAAGAGGAAAAGGAGCAGCGTGTACCAGATGATGCACTGTAGCACCACGACTTGGACCATGAGGTTCCCCGAGTACTTCCCATACATGGCAATGAGTAGAGGGATGCCCATCACCAGAGTATTGGGTAGGGTCGAAAGGGAGAAAATCGTTATCATCCACTCGAGGCTGCCGTTCTTGGTGAAGGTAGTCCACACAGTGAGAACGACGAGCATGATGATTTTCTGGAGGGTGTCTGCAGCGATGAACCGGAGGTTCATGGCGTAGGGGTCGTTAGTGGAGATGAAGTGGAAAGAAAGGAGAGGAACGGCGAAGATGGCCACGAACCGGTTGATGCCAGAGCACTGGTCCGGGGAGAAAATCTTCCACCAGCGGACCGACCCGTAGGCCAAAATCATGGCCACGTAGAGAGGGATCACCGCCGTTAACACGTTGTACAAGTCCGCCCAGGTGATCATCTTGTGGGGGAAAAGCTTATGGATTCCGCGTATGATTTGTCTCAGATCTACCAGTTAAAATGCATTGGGGGAGGGGAGTAAATCAAATGAGAGAGGAAGGGCAAAATGGGGAGAACGAAAAAACCGTTGGTAACTAACTGGAGAGGGATAGTACACAGAGGATATAGGTACTTTCTCTGAGGTCGGCTTCTGCAGCTTTTGGCTACTGTCTCTGCTGTGCTGAGGATGAATCTCTCCCGATGAAGAGAGATAGAGGGAGGGAGGGAGGGAGAGATTTTCCGAGGTGGTGTAATTTGGAGGGGGGTATATATAGGAGGAGACAGAGAGAGAGAGAGAACGGAGTGGCCGAGTGGAAATATAAGAGATTTTGTGCGGCTTTCAGAAATGAGCAGTGGTGAAGTGATTTATTGTACTACTACGAACTACGAACTACGAAGTGTTAAAGCTGGGTCAAGGACTGGCCACTTGATATGGTTAAGTTAACCCGACGTGGGTTAGGGGAGTACACGTGGCATGTGTATTGTGGCATGTAATTTTCAGTGACGTGGACACCTTTTAATCTTCTTCTTTCAATGAGCTGCCTGTGGATTCACACAGTCAAAAAAGAAATTAAAATGGGAGACAGAGAAGTTATTAGGCAATTAGTGGTGGTCCGGAACAATTTCTGGTTGCTAGCTCCAACTGGTACGTTATCAAGTTGTTTTGAGTGCTTTTAAGGTTGCGCTAGACAATTGACAGATTGGGTAGACGGTTATTCTTTGGGGACATTGGGTTTTAAATAACTGGTACTCCTCTTACTTACGGCATTGAAAGCGAAACAATAATTAGGTGAAGTAAAATAATTTATTAGAGGAGTGCGTTTTGTGGTAGACTATGTAAATCGACCATAAAATAGACATTTATTACTGGAAACTAGAAGAAGTAAAAGAGCACGATTAATTTCAAAAAGTGGTTGAAAAATTATCTCCCGTAATTTTGGTCAGTTGTACTGATTTCAGCTTCCACGAATAACCTTACCCAAATAAAAAAAATTTACTTTTTTTTCTCTCTCTCTTAACTTCTGAGTATTTTGCTGTTTTTTAATAATAGGTGATGAATATATAATTTTCAGCCCACCTGATAAGTCTATTTAATACAAAAATAAGTGAAGCCCAACAGAAGAAAATACTCGTGGGATACGTCATCGACTCACCCAAAAAATTGAAGGTTTGAAGGGTTCTTGAGAATAAAGGTAAAATTTTGAAATTACGGAGAGAATCTCAATATAGAAGAAAATATTATCAAATTATTTTTCTTCACATTTTTTCCAATTTCAAAGCAAACATCATTTCTACCGACTTTTCACAAACACCATTTAAATAAAAAAAATCTACACTACTTCAAAAACAAATTCACTGAAGAAAAAAAAAAATTCCATTATCTGAGCATCGAAACATAGGAGAGAGAGTGAAAAAAAGTCTCACTACAGCTTTTATGCGAACAAAGCCATAGACAATATGATTATTCTCTGCTTCTGTTTTTTTATTTTGGGTCCGACCATAATATGAGTGTAAATCAAACTCTGTAGTTTGGAAGATAAATATCCAAGTCAGCTTCCACGCCACGCGGACATTAACTGATGTATAGACGCTTTTACTCCGACACGTCACATATAAGAGCTGGCATTGGAAACTGATTTAGCTACTATTTCGAATTTTGGAGGAGTACTGATCAAACATAAAGCACCGTGATGATATATTCCAAACCGAACGTGAAAATATGATTACCAGCCAGTCCAGCCCGTACTTTGTACTTTTTCTGAAGTTCTGAACCGTTCCCGCTGGTTTCATTTCAGAATTAAGATGCTTCATGATTGCCACAGTACGAACAGCTTCCTATTCCCCCGACTTCATCCACTCCCTCTCTCTCTCTCTCTCTCTCTCTCTCTCTGTATATATACTTTAGGACGAAGGTATTTTTTAGACTGGTGTAGGCTCCATGTTTAACATAAATCTGATAATTACCGGCCACAAGTTTTAGGATGGTCGGGAGAGTTTCAAACCTGAGACTTTGGAGAGAACAAATTCTCAAATCTTAGATTTATACCATCAGTTAATCTCTTCAGATTTTTATTCTCTTTATTATTTCACATAGGATAGAGACAATTCTTACCAAATAAATAATAATAATAATAGTTTAAATGAAACTTTTCTTATTAGTTTAAATTTTTATTACAAGGATCGTAGTTTAATTATAGAATTGAGGATTTAAATCTTTCAAACTTAATTAATGGAATCAAAATTTACAAGTTTATAAATAATTTTCTTTTCTTGTGTTTGCTTTTGATGTTTCTAAAGAATCATTAATTATCTCCGGGCCGTCTTCTCATTCAAATTAATGTATTCCCTTTCTGATCAGGTTGTTGTAGATTTTCTGCGTGAACTTCATCCTCAGTTCCCCTTCTACTCTGTCATAATCATGGAGGGCTTTGGTTCCCATGATAGTGACACAATATAAAAAAGAGTCAAAGTGAAGTACTATCAAAGAAACCCGGATGAGGGGAATCATCTGTAGATTGGCAAAAGATTCAAAAGGCATAAAATCTCTAAGAGAGATCGTTCATGCATCTGCTTTTCCTTCTTAATTATAATAAATTCCCATTTGCTTAGAGATAGAAAAACATTCTTTTAGTTAACAGTAGTAGTGGAGGATCAATACCAAGTACCAGTCATATTCATATTGACGAGTAAGTAGTGGTTGCGTGTAGAAGAAAGACCTTTTCCTCCCTTTTGATTACTCTCTGACGTCTCAGTACTAATTCTCATTTCAAATTCTGTTAATTTGCTTCCACTGGCCGAACATCATGGGATTATGAGCAAATTTATTATTAAGACAAGTATTGTTTTCATTGTTTATTTTTATTATTTTTTTGCTTAATTGATTTATCTTGATGGCTTGATGGCTCTATACTATGATATATTATGCACGGAAATGCTATAAGGTCATCATTTTACCGAGTGTTCAGTTCTAAGTTATATCATGATAGTTATAAGTAGGCTTAATTGCTCCACAGGTTCCTATGATGTAACGAATTTGTTCGATGTGGCAAACAGAGGCCACGTAATATTAGAATAATGTTGACTGGGCAACATTATTCTAATGTATTCTCTTAGTTTTAATGTTGATCCATTAGTATAAGATAATGAGAATTTTGGGGCTTGTGATCCATCAATGAAGTAATACTAGGTCACCAACTACATTAAAATAATGTTGATTCTTAATTTCTTTTGATCATGTTCTTGGAAGGTTAATATTGAGTAAAAATGTGAAGCAAATTAACAGTGATGTAGTTGGATTATAGACCAATCATATGACCGTTAATTAATCATTGAATGGGCTAACTAGGAAGCAGCCAACCATTGAGCTAATTATTTGGAGGATCCATAAGAAAGGGAACAAGGGAAGGTTGAATTTCTTGAGTTAAACATCAGTCACATTCAAATCACGAGTAAGATTTCAAATCAAATAAAAGAAATATGCATGATTGAAAACACATTATCTAATCACACAAAAGTAGCAGTACTACCTTTTTAACTGAAGCTTACCCACCACCAAATTCCTCCTAACTTCAACAAAAAGAAAAATTATTTGGGACCGAACTTAGACTATGGACGATCTCGCGCCCGAAATGTTTAGCAAGAAATTAAGGTGATCATCTCCTCCATTTTTCTCGGCAATGACTCATGCTATTCATTTTGAAAAAAAATAAAATTACATCGAATCAAGGATGGACGTGCACCAAATTGCCAATTTTTCTAAATTATAAAGTACATTAATCTATAATGCCGAGATAGAGGAAAAAAGAAGAAGAAGATAAGACGTAGATCTGTAAGATGGTCGTTCAAACAGAGCTGGGATCCATTAATGCATAGCTTAATTTATATATGGGTCTATACAATGAGCTTTTATAAAGCAAACTATCTATCAAATTATAGCCATGACCAGGTTTCTATACATATGTCCATCGAGGGGGGTCCAACTGTACCTTCATTGCAAAAGCATAAAGGACCCAAAGGCTAACCAATTAAGCAATGCACATGGACATCCAAGCTCTTAAGAGGGTCATCTCCAACTACAAACGAGCGGATCGGATCTGCACCTAATCAAAACCCTACCTCCTTTGTTGTCTCTCCAAAACCATATTCTTCCCCTGTTTTTTTCTCTTTGGGAACCACATATCCTTCTTTCGCTGTTGGTCCTTTCAACCATTAGCAACCCACTTCTTGCATGCCCCATCTCCTACCTCGAAATGAAGAGACGAGAAGAAATAACATATACACGAAGAAGGAGATATTTTGATCTCAAACGTCTCAAATCTAAAACAACCACACGTACGTGCAACATCTGTTTAATTTCGAAGGTCACAATATTGGTGAAAATTTCTGCTTAGCCAATCTCACAGACTCGAGTTTCTTGTAGATTTTGACAACTTTTACGTCTTTGAACTTCTTTCCTAGCGCTTGGCAACAAGACAAAAGAAGCTGAGCCCATTGGAAAGAGAAGAACTACGGCGATGTTATGAAGGACCCCAATTGGTAGGACAGTCATTGACGGCAGTGCTGTCCATACATATAAGGATCAAATTACACATGGCTTAGGCCCCCTCAGAGTTGTTTGTCGTTTACATAGCTAGATTTTGCCAAGTGAAAGTTGACAATAGAGTTGAGAAGAAACTAGCTGTAGTATTATTAGATCAAAGGAAAAGGATGATTGGGATGTGAGAACAAAAGGAAAAAAGTCGTAATACTATCGTCCAGGGTTGAGTGGTTCGAAGTGGCTCTCTTTATTGCAGTTGGTACGTACATTCTGAGGAGAGGTGAAGATAATGTGCTCGTCAAAAGAGGTGAGCCTGTCGACCCCATTGGGCCTGCCCCCACCACCCCCGTTCTCCCATGCTCATCACGCCGCTGGGAGCCCCAAAACCCCATAATAATTCCCTTTCCCAATGCCAAGACTCACGATTCGGCGTCGTAAAGCTTAGAAGTGAGATTCATATACAATAGAAAACTGTGTTGAATTTAGCATGTCTCCCACTAACAAATAGATCTTTTTATTAACAAGTTAAGGATGTGGGTCTTTTTTCCTCTTTTGGTAAACACTAGTTAACTCGCAATCTCAGTTTTTAGGTACTTAATGAAAGCTACCAAGACAGGTCAATTTAGCAATAATTAAGGACCCAACTTTTCCACACTTTTTTTCCGCTGCATGTCTCTCTTTTACTTATGCCTCCTGGCAGGGATGATACGTGCCGAATTGAACTCCACTTTCTGCATCTTAGGACTAATTAGATATTAGAAACAAGAAAAAAAGGAAAAAGAACTTCACTTTTATTAGCACTGAAGGGTGTGCAAAACCTTAATCGACCAACGAGGATGGTCGTTCTGGACAAAGCATCCTATGAGAAAAGAAAGTGCAAACTTTAGATTAGGTGATAATTCAATGACTGGGGAGGAAAAGGAGGAAAAAAAATTAGGCTGCTCATGATTTGGTGATTATCGCGTGGGAGATGCCTCATACTTTCTCGGTGGAAGCTTATTTGGATTTAGTATATATAATTTTATTTATAATTCCTTGAACTCTAAAATTAACCAGATGAAAGATCCAACTATATGACCTTAATTAACTCCAGCTCATACTCCAATCAAGCAATACCAATGTTCTGGTTCTCAGATTTTTCTCCTGATTTTTGGGGGGTAAGCTGTCCCGTAAAGTGCCTTTTCCCCTTCTTGTGCCTATACTTCATTAGGTGAAATGTCAACATTGATCAGCCCAATGTTTTTTATTTCCTAAAAATTCCTGATTTCCTCAGGTTTTTTCAATACTCCCAACGACCAAAGACATTGTATATTAATCTGGTTATCGTCACTGTTCTTGGTCTGACTATAAATCTACACAGACGTCTGAAATCAAGCAGGCCAGTTTTAGGCACCGCATGGCGTGAAGCGAGATGCCGGCCAGTTTCACATGCATTGGTAAGGGGACAGTTAAACCACCATTGTCCGATGCGCTCGTGAATATAAGGTGGACTCAAATCTCGGGCCTTGACCTTACGAAGATTAGGGCGGTTTTATTATAACAAGACAACATTATGAAGATCGATCAAATGGATTTTAGAGATAATCAATGTTGTTGGTCTCATCAAAGTTTTATAGGAATTAGGTTTCGTGCATGTGGGGGTACTCATGTCTTACCATATTATATGGGTCATAACTTATGCTTCCAATGCCAGCCACGTGAAAGAACATTCTTTTGATCAGCCTGTGTCAGCTGTCAACTCCTCTAGTTTCCTCTCCTTATCCTTCTACCGAAGCATGCTGCATGCACTTTCTGGTATTTTAATCGCTTTGATTTCCCCAACATTTCCCTATCAAGAGCAATTTCGAAGATATAGCTGAGAACAGTCTATCTCGTGTATTGGGTATACCAATAACATCGACGTGAACAAGAAGGAGAAAAGATGCATGCAGGTGAATTTCTGTTTCGACACATTTGTGTCCAATTTCTAAACCTTTTTCTATGAGAGGAGCAGTTTCTAAGAACAGCAAAGCACAGTCTATAACAATATCATGAACAAAATGGTGAAAAAAAATGGAAAGAGAAAAATGACAAGAGCAATGTATTTAATGATGTTTTGAGACATGTTGTGTTTATGCTTCGACAGGCATTTGGGGTCAGAAATGACTCTTTGTGACAAAGTTTCTGACAATCTGTCATCAAAGTTTGCCCGCTCGCAACCATCCATTACGAATAAAGCTGCAGGTGATATAAAGGCCCATAGACACAATATAGTTCAGTGCTTTGGCGAATTTATTCTATATGTCCGGTTGAGAGGGGAGTTTGAATTAAGTGCCCAACAAAGTGCGTCGAAAGAACTGACATGACTACTGTCTACTAAAATCATTTGTCTCCATTATGATTTGCTTAATTACCATTTAAAGGGCCGGACTAACATGGAGCTTATATTATAATAATGCTATCATATATGTTTGAACAAAATAACAACGCAGGGAATTCAGCTGGAATTTTCTCTCGCTCCATATCTATATAAGGTTTCTGATGGAACCATTTTTAACCGGCCTATCACAAAGATCTACTGGGCCAAAAGTTCGAGGGAGTTAGATTTAAAGTTCAGCACACGGGAAGGGTTGAAAGTTCCAAAATCTCCTTCCTTCCTCTTGTAAGCAAAATAACACGCTAAAACTCAGAGTCCTCTCCGTAGGGGGATTTCTCCGACGCTATTCAATCACCATTTTCTAATATCTTTTCTTTTCTGGTTTTTGTTATCAGTGAGAAAGTTTGAGAGAGAACTTGTGCGTACCTTTTCCTTCCTCTTTCTTTACTTATACCCTCTTTTTGGTCTGGCCGGGGGCTTCGCTGGGGCTTTGGCCTTATTATTCCCATGGCCGTATCATCCTCTCGATTGTTTTTTTTCCTATCCACCATTTATCAAAGGTCAGCGTTGTCAGAATTGGTCCCCTTCAGGACGGTTTAGGCCAACTGCCTTTTTCCCTTTCTTTTCTACCTTTTCAACCGTCAATCAGTAAACAAAGAATAATCATAATTCCTTATGTCAATTCTTTATTCGATAAAGTATAGATGTCAGTTTCGTTTATGGACCTCCAATCACCGTGATGCACATAATACATCAGATGGGCTAACCCTTGCTCCATTATTTTGGGCCTCAAGTTATGAGCTTTTGTAATAAGGAAAAATTCCTCCTCCATTAGTAGCCCCTATTCTGCTGGGCGATTACGCTGGGAGAATATTATGACGTCAGCTATAATCTTAGTTTGCTTCCTTAGCACATTAACCATTACTTTAACATCTTTTCCTTGTAAACTATCCATCCTTCACCACGCCCTTGCTTAATAAGACCTGAGCTCTCATTCTTTCGAATCATCAAGCCTCCCAATTTTTGTTGTTCTTCTCTCTATCAATCTAGCCCTATGTCTTGCTCGAGAACCAGACAGAAAAGAAAAGGACTCCTCTGATGCTCCTTCTCTTTCGGACCTTCCACCTAAACTATTAACAGACATTTTCTCCCAAGTGGTACAAGATAATGGCGTGGAGGAGTATTTCAAATTGGTGAGGGTGAGCTCAAAAGTTAGGGAGATAGTTAAGTCACCTTCAGTGCTTCAAAGTATCAAGTTTAAAGAACTTCCCCTTGGTGAAAATCGTAGCCCCCAGTGTAGGACTTCATCTCAACCCTACAAAGGTATGAGAACCCTGATGTTCTCTACCTTGAAGGGGTGAGTTAGTTCGTAAACTGATTATCCAGCAGGAGAGAGGATGATCATGCGGGTCAGTCAGCTCCAGTGTTCTCGTGCCATTATACTGAGTGCATGTGAAACATGCTTAAAGATGAGGTAGATTGTGAAGGTATGAGAGAAACTGGATGCTCTTAAACAATGGCTGGGCTCCCATGACATGCAGTGGGAGTGTACGGGTGCCATTGAAGTGTTTTGTGAAGCCTGGGTGAATCTGCCCCTACTAAGGGAGGCAAGCCCCTAATCTACGTAAAGGGTTACATGTCTCCTCCTTTTATGTTCCTGGCTGTCTGATTCCTTCATCCCCGCGTTTCGCCCTGACATTTTTTATGTTGCCCTCTGTCGGGCTAGCCGGATGCTTCAATTCTTCTTGTCTCGTGTAAATATTGGGTTTTAGATAATCAAGAATATTTTGTATTTTTTTTTTTTTTTTTCTCCCTTTTCTACCTTCCACGTGCATACTTTTTGTAAAGAAAGCGGGGGTCGATGCGTATCGAATAGGTTAACCCTCGACTTTCCCACTTCTTATGTAATCCTCTTTGGGATCGTTGTGGTGGGACCTTTTGAATATGATAAGTAAAAAGGGTTTTTTGTGTACATATTTTCATACTTCTGCTATGAGATGTTGCTACTATTCTCTTTTCTTCATGTATGTTGTTCCATAACTTCTGAGTACACGTAACGTCTGGTATTTTTGTGTTGATATGACACTTAACTTCTAGCTCATAAATGAGCTCTCTAACAAGCCTAAGCTCTACAACGTCATCAATGACTCTACTTGATAGATCTAGTTCCTCCAAATCATCTTATCTCAAAGTTCTTTGGGTTTCCAAATGTCACGAACAAGCTTATAAATTGGCTTGACTTCCTTTTTTTTTGGCTCACTTTGATCCTTATTCTCTTCTTCTTCCTTATCCTCAGACCCTATCGAACCCTTCACATCCTCTTCTATTTCTCTCTCCATTCCCATGGACACTGCAGATCTCCGTTGCTTATTACTCATCCTGCCTTTTGAACTGATCTCATTATCCTCGTCTCTTTGTTGGAATCCCACCTTACTGCTTTACTGGCACTGGCTCAAACCTGTAGCCACTGCAGGGATTGGGTTTATAACCCCTCATTGTTGAGTAGGATTCCTGTTAGGATGCTTCCTCCTCGTTATCAGAGGGATGAAGCCTTTACGAGGGGCTTCCGACGCTTCCTTAGAAGCAGGAACCCTGAGATTATATTTTCTGAGAGGTTTTGAGGGGTTATTGACTTCCCCTTCATACAATCATCTGTGAGTTACTTTTAGCCGAGAAATCGTTACTTGTACTAGCCTTTTTGGGTGTGCTTGTACGTTAGGTGGTTATCTGGTTACGGCATATGGTCTTAGGTTCAAGTTTTTCTAAGATCAAATTATTGATTTAAGTTGAAAGTCGTGAGTGATGGATTCCTCTACTAGCCTTTTTGGGTGTGCTTGTACGTTAGGTGGTTATCACTCTGCATGAGTACATGTATAAAATTTTATCTCACGTGTGCAATTTCAAGCTGGTAGAAGAAAATAAAACTATTCACATATGTAAACCATTGCATAGTCTAACTGAAATAAGAAACTATTGGTACCTTCTAGAACTAAAACTAAGCAGTAAGCAAATCAAGTTTAAGAATATTTAGAGGTGGAGCCAGTTATTCAACTAAAATTATACGCAGGCGTATTGATTATAAAGTGAAGGAGATTATAGCTGTCAATTAGCCACCAAATTCGCCGTCCAGCGCTTTGGAACTCTATTTTATTATCTGTCAACTCGAAATAGTTGGACCTTGGTCAGTGCAACTTCAATTTACCCCCGTCCTAAGCTCCAGCTGTAATGCCAACTGTGCCCTTTTCCTTTTCCATAAGATTAGATACGTCCGTTAAAGACTTAAATCACCGATCTGCCACTCTCACGTGCATTCATTTTCAAACCGAAAATGGCCATTCCACGAAAAAGGGCCTAGTTTAGACAACTCAGCATTCAGCGACATGGATGAAAGGATCTTTGAAATTTTTTATTTAAATTATATGGTATAATTTAAATAGAAAATAAATTAAATAATACATTTTATTATAAGACTTATATTGTTTATAAATTTAGACAAATAATATTAAATAATATGAGATTTACATACTCTCTTTCTAAATTATAATCTGTAATTCGAATAATAAATTATAAAGATTTTGATACCATCAAAATTGACCCGCACTAGTCTTTTTTTCCTCGGTCTATTCTCCTCGGCTCTTATGCTAACAACCAATAGTGGAAAATTTTCCACTTATTACAGTTTCTTGATAATGCTCTGTGTAGCCACATTGTCGCAGCATTTGGATTTCCTACGTTATACGAATGGAGCATAAGCAGCCAAACTTAATTGATACCGACAATATAATTTGGTTTTCCGACTCTCCAACCGCCCTTTTTTCGTCTGCATTGATGGCATTTGATTTTATTGTCCAAAATATGACAAAAGGAAAAAGAAGAAATAACTTTAAAATAATAGGTAGTCCTACCTAAAAGCCTATTTTACCAGTGGAAAATCATAGCCCCCATGCTTACTAACACTGGGCCTCACTCGCCCTTTCTTTCAGGAGAAAGCAGGGGAAAAAAACCTCGAACTCCACGGAAGAGGGGTGGATCCAGTTGTAGTTCCCTGTCATCTTGTAGCGAAACAGGTGTCTCCCACGGACGTTTCACTTTCACCTGCTCCGATTGACAGACTTGCGTGTTGCGGGCTCCCCCTATGGAGGCCCCAGACTCCACCTCCCCCTCGTTAAACGCCCTTTATGACACATGGGACCCACTTCAAAAATAGCACTCAGATGAACCTTCCCCTCAGATTCGAAACATCCGTCGCTCCCAAAAATCTAGCCCATCCATTCCCCTATATATTTGCGACCCAGCACATGCCAATCTCTCACCCATAGTCATCTGTGAGCAAAAGATTCTAGGCAGTGAGAATCTCTGTCGAATTTAATCTCCCACACAAAGCTCGCTCCCCTCATTTTGAATTTCACAGAGAGCTAAAAACATGGGCAGGCTTAGTCTGGTTTGCTTAATACTGGCTCAAATCTTGGTGCTCCAAGCCACGGCTGAAAAATCTGAGGAACCAGGGTTGAACCCATTTGGGTTTAAAGTGCAGAACAAAGTTGGGACCTTTGGCGTTGTGGCAAGAGTTGCGGATCGTCCTGTTTCTGGCGTTGCAGAGCCACCAGGGTATAAGGAGAACTCTGATGTGGCTGAGGCTCCTTGAATAGAAAGTTGTTAAAGCATCACGCTGATAAGTCAGTGGCGGGTGGGGGTGTGATCATTGGTGGGCTTGTCACTGCTATTTTTGCTGCTGTTTTTTGCTACATTCGGGTTACCAGAAGAAGGGATGATGTTCACTGATCGCTTCTGATCAACGGTATTTTTGCTGCTGTTTTTTGCTACATTCGGGTTACCAGATGAAGGGGATGATGTTCACTGATGATCGCTTCTGATCCACGGAACTTCAGCCACTTCAGAGTCGTCCTTATCATCTGGTGGCTCTCCAACGCTAGAAATAGGCCGATCCACAACTGTTGTCACAACCCCAAACCAAAACAAAAAGCTCTATTTGATTTATTTGTTAAGTCTTTTCATTTCATTTTCTACTCTAGAAGGAAAAGAACGATTCAATATTGTGATAACAAGGAATGTGGAATCAGTGTAATTCTTTTTGAAATATTGTGAATATCAGGTTGAGTGAAAGGAATTAGTATGATTCATTATGTGAATGAGTTTCTTTATACATAGATGTACTATAATTCCTATTGCAGCTGTTGGTAATAATGCTCATGGAGGTTTCGAAACTCCCATTTATTTATTTTTTCCTGTATTATACATGGTTGGGTGCACCAGATACAGTAGTTTCTGTGTTCTGTGTTTCTCTCCCTCTCTTAGAATATAACTATGAAGTGGTTTTTAGAGTTGTAACCTCACGCTTCTTACGTATGTTCTATGAGGGAGGATTTCTCTGTGGGTGCTGCTGTTCTTCGTGACAGTTTGGGTCTGGTCATTGGTGCTAAGATTGTGCAGACTGCTGTGGAAGGAGTGTTGGAAGGAGAAGTGTTTGCGGCGCAGATTGGGATTGAAGAGGCAGAGTGCAGAGGGTTTCGGGAGTTGATTATCGAGGGGGATTCTCTTTTGGCCATTGAAGGTTTCCAGAAGTTTCCTTCTCGTGTGAATTGGCGTGTCCATGAGCGAATCTCTGAATCTGCTAGTTCTTTGTCTGCTTTTGTCTCTTGCGGTTTTAATTTTGTTAATCGAGTCGCTAATATGGAAGTGCACCACTTGCTCGATGGGCTGCCTTTATGATTAGTTCTGGAGGCCACCACGATGTTGATGAGCACTGTCCAGACTTAGGTTTGGATCTGATGCCCCTAATTTGTCTTTTGTTTTTTGAATAAAGGTAATAGTAGTGATTAAAAAAAAAACAAAAAGCGATCTCTGCGTTCAGGTCTTGCGGCTTAGCCTGCGAATGTTACTAGCTCCGAAACTTTGGAAAAGAGGTTAAGGACTCAGTTGAGGGAAGCCCCGAGTCAAATGGGTGTCTTTTAAGTCTTTCCATCTATGTTAATAGATTGTAAACCGAAAGGAAATAAGTTCTTGATCATTTGCCAAGAACAGGTTGCTCTTATTGATGTTCTATGCATGAATTAGGATTATATCAAAAAGGAAATTCACCCATACAAGGATGTCCATACACAAGAAAAGAGAAGTTACCGACTCTCTGAAAATAACTCTGCTTCTCTGGACACTATTGAACTGTAAACAACTTTTAGAAGTCCATGAATTCTATTACTTAGTCCGTGACAAGCTCAGTGCCCTCCAGCTTCCAAATAAACCAATCAACATGGGTGCGTTCACAACAAATGTCACAGGTTGATAGCAATCCCAATTGCATCCACAGGGAAAATTCTTATGCGATCATCATTCACGTCTGAAAGGTATGTTAACGCTGGAACTGCAGATAAGATGGCCTTTAGTACTGATGAACAATACTGTCCAGAATTTTTATATTACACAGAAAAATCATTGAACAAGAAGAAACTACTCTTCCGTTGTGCGACTTCAGAAGTGTAGATAATATTTGTGCGATGTCGTATGGACAAAACAATGGAAGTATCATATGTAATTGTTATAAAACAGAGAAGGAGAACAGAGGAAAGAGAAGACGCATTGAAGAAGCCAACGAAATCTCTTATTGCTTCAATTTGTCTGACTATCGTTCTCTTACAAATATATATACAACTTCTCAAACTAATTAACGGAACTGAATCTGTGATAACTAAATAGCTGAACTGGAATCTTCACGTGATAAGCTTCATGCTAGTGTGGAGCTGAGCTGAAGTATATGTTCATACTCCCCTCAAGATGGCGTGTGAACGTTGAGAACACCCATCTTGCGGAGAAGAAAAACTGAACTTAGCTAGTCAAGAGGCTTAGTAAATATATCAGCAAGCCGATGTGTGGAGGAAACATGAAAGGTACGAATAAAACCAGCTTGAAGCTTGTCTCTAGCAATATGACAATCTATCTGTGTGTTTATTGTGCTCATGGAAAACTAGATTGGCAACGATATGCAAAGCCGCTTTGGTTATCACAGAAAAGAAGAGCCAGAGATGGATGAGGATGCCTAAATCATGAAGAACATAAACCAGGCAAGTGAGCTTATGACATGTTGAGGCCATGGCACGATATTTAGCCTCAATGGAAGATCTGAACAAAGTAGATTGCTTTTTAGGCTTCCATGATATGAGAGAATCACTAAGAAAAACACAAACCCAATAAGAGAGTGATGTGAATAGAGACAACCAGCCCAATCTGCATCACAAAATGCCTTCAGGTAGCCGCTGAGCTGAAGCAGAAAAAATCCTGGCCAGGGAGCTTTGATGTAGCGGAATTGATGCAGGAGCCAAATTATGAAGCACCAACACAACCACGAGGCATGGACGTAAAACGAACAAAAATTAGCTCATTGATTGAATCTTTGTGCCCTAATTCTACATACTTGTAATTTCATTTATTATATTTAATGTTATCTTACCTCTGAAGAAGGAAAAAAAGAAAACTGAGATGTCTGTCTGGTCAACCTCCTTATGTCGCACTGACTTTTGACCCCTTATTGTCCCCTTATTTTTCCCACAACAGTGCCAGTTTCACAGTGATGGTAGAACACGCACATGTTTCGCCCCGTATCTTTCACTCGGAAATTCTCTATCCCTTCTTATTTTACATCTCTCTTTTCCCTTCCCTCCAAAGTCCGGCAGTTGGACCTACCAACGGTAGCAGCATTTGAATTTCCTGCTTGTCTTTCTACATTTTTCGATCACCATTCTCCATCCCCTCCCCGTCAGGAACACTACTTAGACAATGCCGACATTCATTATGCCTTCGACCCTGAGTCGTTCTATGCATCTCTCATCCATAATTCGTTCCACAAGAGCCATTTGAATCAAATCCATGCGCGGTTACTGGTCTCTGGATCGAAGGATAATGGGTTTTTGACAAGTAAATTGATCAATGCGTGCTCTAATCTTGGGGAAATTATCTATGCACGTAACGTGTTTGACGAATTTCGTGAGCCAGATGTGTTTTTGTGGAATGCCATCATTAGGGGTTATTCGAGGCATAATATGTTTTATCATACGATGGCGATGTACTCTACCATGCAAATTGCGGGGGTGAGTCCGGATAGCTTTACTTTTTTGTATGTGCTCAAAGCTTGCAGTGGCTTGCCGGCTTTTGAAACTGGTTGGCAGGTTCAAGGGCAGATATTTAGACACGGGTTCCATTCGGATGTATTAGTCCAGAATTCGCTTGTTGCGTTATATGCAAAGTGTGGTCAGATTGGGTATGCTAGGATGGTATTTGATGGTTTATACGATAGGACGGTTGTCTCATGGACTTCCATCATTTCTGGATATGCTCAAAATGGCGAGCCTTCGGAAGCATTGAGAATATTCAGTGAAATGAGAACGTGTAATCTGAAACCAGATGGGATAGCTCTTGTGAGTGTTCTAAGGGCTTATACTGATGTTGAGGATGTGGAACAAGGGAAGTCGGTGCACAGTTGTGTCATTAAGATGGGTTTTGAATATGAACCAGACTTGCTTATTTCACTCACTACCTTGTATGCAAAATGTGGGCAGGTAACTGTTGCGAGATCATTTTTCAACCAGATGGAGATACCGAGTGTCATTCTGTGGAATGCCATGATCTCAGGCTACGCAAAGAATGGTTTTGCTGAGGAAGCTGTAGGCCTATTCCGTGAGATGATCTCTAAGGACATAAGGGTAGATTCTATTACTTTAAGCTCTGCCATCTTGGCTTGTGCCCAAGTGGGCTCCCTAGAATTAGCTAGATGGATGGACGATTATGTCATTAAGAGTGATTATAGAGATGATGTTTTTGTCAAGACGGCGCTTATTGATATGTACGCAAAAAGTGGGAGTGTAGATTTGGCTCGCATTGTGTTTGATAGAACACTTGACAAAGATGTTGTTGTATGGAGTGCCATGATCATGGGCTATGGTTTGCATGGTCGGGGCCGAGATGCCATTGATCTGTATTATGCAATGAAGCAAGGTAGCATATGCCCAAACGATGTCACCTTTGTTGGGCTTCTCACAGCTTGCACTCATTCGGGTCTTGTAGACGAGGGATGGGAACTTTTCCACCGAATGAGGGACTATGGAATTGAGCCTCGCCACCAGCATTATGCTTGCGTAGTTGATCTTCTTGGACGTGCGGGCCGTTTGGATCAAGCTTATGATTTTATCACGAACATGCCAATTGAACCGGGGGTGAGTGTATGGGGAGCACTTCTGAGTGCATCTAAGATCTATCGCCATGTGACACTGGGAGAACTTGCTGCAGAGCAGCTTTTCTTGTTAGACCCACATAACACAGGACATTATGTGCAACTTTCAAATCTCTATGCTTCAGCCCGGAAGTGGGATCAAGTTGGGAGGGTACGCCTATTGATGAAGGAGAAAGGTTTGAGTAAAGACTTCGGGTATAGTTTGATTGAGATCAAGGGGAAGCTTCAGGCATTTCGTGTGGGAGACAAGTCACATCCAAAGTATAAGGAGATTTTTAAGGAGCTCGAGGAACTGGAGAGAAGATTGAAGGAGGCAGGATTTGTCCCGCACGCAGAATCGGTTCTGCATGATTTGAATTATGAAGAGACAGAGGAGACTCTCTGTAATCATAGTGAAAGGCTAGCAATTGCCTACGGTCTCATTAGTACTTCTCCAGGAACAACCCTTCGAATAACAAAGAATCTTCGCGCATGTGTGAATTGTCACGCAGCGACCAAGTTGATTTCAAAGCTTGTTAATAGGGAGATCGTTGTTCGGGATGCAAATCGTTTCCATCATTTCAAGGACGGATTTTGTTCCTGTGGAGATTATTGGTGACAGGGAAGGCTGCCTCTTCACACTACGAGGAAGTTTAGGAGGGCTCATGGGGAAATAGCAACAACACGTACGTGCTAACAAGTAATTTACTAAAGTTAGGTGTCTTTCCTGGGTTCTTTTCAGGTTCTTCTAAGAAGAATCTAACGGCTCAGAATTAATTTTAAAAGTGAGCTTTATACACTCAGAGATCCTGAGCGTTGGATTCTTCTTAGAAGAATCTAGAAGAACTCAGGAAGGACACCAAGCATTTCTCTTTACTAAATTGGGGCTTTGTTCTTCAGGTGGGCCTTCTTTGTCATTCTTCAAATATTGTGAATATCAGATTGACTGCATGTGCATGGCGTTTCTTGTTTGCCTTGTCATTAATTTTAGAATGCCAGAGATTAACTGATGATCGCCAAATAGGGCTGGGTTTAAACTTGTACAGTCGATCAGGCTTTCTACGCCCAGGAAGCAAGCCAGGAACTCGTGCCTCATCAGGCCCAAAGCCCGCCCAAAAACCAAGAAGTGACACCGTCTCTCTGTCTACATTGCTATACCAGGCAACGGTTTTCTTTCTCTTTCCCTCCCAAAACCCCCCTCGACTACAAGAAAGGACATTCTCATTCTTTCGCTGCTGTTGCAACTTGCAACCTCAGTCTCTTTCTCTCTTTCTCCAAACCCGTACTTCACTGCAAATCAATGGCTTCTTGTTGCAATCGCTGGTGGCAGGCACCAGTCTACTTCACGATCTCCATATTCTTGGCCTTCACAGCAATATCCACAACATTCCATTCAAATCAGAAGAATGCAATCCCAACAACCAGACCCATCGGTTATGAGCTCCAACTGAACGTATCCTTAGCCCTCAGGCGTGCTGGGTTCAACACCATGGCCATCCTCCTACACGTCTCCCCTGAGATCTTCCTTTCTTCTCCAAACTTAACCATATTCGCAATCAAAGACTCGGCCATCTCCGATGTGTCTATTCCTCCATGGCTCTTGAAGGATCTCGTCCTGTACCACACCACTCCCTCCAAGCTTAAAATGGATGACCTACTAAAGAAGCCTCAAGGAAGCTGCTTACCAACCCTTCGTCGTCAAAGGAACATTGCCATCACGAAGATTGTTGCAAGACAAAGATTGATCGAGATAAATCACGTACTGGTGTCTCATCCAGATGTCTTTCTGGATGGACCAATTGCGGTCCACGGAGTTCTTGGGCCATTTTTCCCTTTGGATCCGCCTGATGTTAACGAGCGTTGGAATTTTAGTAAGCCACCAATCTGTGACTCCAATTCTGCTTCGGTTCCAGATCTTTTTAAACCGAAGAATAGGGTAGAGTGGAGCCGAATTATCCAGCTGTTGAGGACGAAGGGGTTTGTTTCTTTCGCAACCGGTTTGCATTCTTCTCTTCAACGGATTCTTGAAGACAATCTGGACTTAACTAATGTGACCATCTTTGCTCCCCAAAATTTGACGGTTTTAGCTTCTTCTTCACTATTGCTTGATAAGGTTGTGAGGTTTCACATACTCCCGAGGAGGCTGACGTACATGGAGCTCACATCATTGCCGGTTCGAACATTGCTAAGGACACTAGCTCCTGGTCAGGATCTTGAGGTAACAGGGAAAGTTAATTTTATGAAACGGTTGCTTGTTAATGGAGTGGAGATTGCAGCGCCGGATATGTTTTCTTCTGAGAAGTTTGTAGTTCATGGGATTTCTCAAGCATTTCAGCTGAATGAGGTTCTTGATAAATTGATGTAATATGATTCCTACTGAAGCTGTTGGTCATAGTGCTCGGTGAGGTTTGGAAAGTTGAATTTTTTTTTTCCCTGTATTATTCTGGTTGGATGCACCAGATCCAGTACTAGTTTCTATGTTTTGTGTATCTCTAAGGTTCGTCTTTCTGGTGTCCCGTAACTCTGCTGCACATAAGAGTTCTCAACTACCGAGCTTAAATTCACATAACAAGTGTTTTTTTAGTGGTAACCTCATGCTTCTATCAAAATCAAAAGGCGTCTTTGTGTTCTAGTCTTTGGGTTTAGCGTCCAACTGTCAATAGCTCCGAAATGTGGGAAAATAGAAAATGGGTGCTAATGGGTCTCTTTTAAGGTCCCGTTTGTTTCCCCAATATTTTGGCATGAAAATTTTCAACAAAACAAACACTCCAAAATTTTTAACTTTTACACATACATACTTTACCTTTTACAAACCCAATAAATTTCAATAAAGTAAAAATTCTCAAAATTTCGGGAAATATTCTCGAAATTTTGGCAAACAAATACCCCCTAAGTCTTTCCATCTATGTTAATCTATTGTATACCGAAAGGTGCCCTGCAGCTTCCAAATAAACCAATCAACATGGACGTGTCAACAACAAATGTCACAGATTAATAGCAATCCCAATTGCATCCTAGTGCCTCCACAGGGAGTTGATTTCAAATCTGGGATTCAGAAGATCATGGATGAACCTTTAATGGGTAAAGCATGAGGCAGACCGTTTGATCACGTCTGTCATCCTAAATCCCAAGGGCATGCCGTATTTGCCAGTATGCTAAGGTTGCATTTCATGTTTTCTGTTGAGCACCCATCATTTACGACAGCTTCGGGTATTAAAAAGTAGGAACGATTCAGAGGAAACCTTGATATGCTAGAAATCTTTAGGATAAAGGATACATACACTTTTCATCCATGAACTACTAAAGTTTTTCACCCATCAGTTACCAAGGTTTCAACACATTGCACTCTAAATTGATGATAATACTTTTGACCCACTTTGTATATATTGAAGATATTGTTATCAATTCAATTAAGTTCTCAGAGATATTATTATCAGATGAATGGTGCAAAATTTATAACATTAGTAGTTGAGAGTGTAAAATGTCTAATATTGATAGTTGAAGGGTACAATATGTCAAAACTGATAGTTTAGAGTACAATATGTCACAACTCTTCGATAGTTGATGGGTAAAAAGTATATTTATAACTTATGATCATCATGCAAGGTATGTCAATGCTAGAATGGTAGAAAAGATGGCCTTTAAGTAGTGACTAACTGCATAGGAAAAAAGAAAAAGAGTAGTGACTGACTATACTGTCCCGAATTTTAATATAACACAGAATGCTCAATGAATAATTAAGAAACTACTCTTCAGTTCTATAACTTCACATATTCAGATAATATTTGTATGTTGTCCTATAGACCAAACAATGAAACTCTCATCTATATTGACATAAGAGGACCCGTTGGCTTTATGATGAAGGCAAAACCAACAAGGAACCCAAAGACGTCTGTTCAATATTTCCTGTGGGACACGTTAGGAACTAACAGGTACTATACCAGCTATGGGCACAGGAGGGGTCCAATTGCTTTCTGCATCTACACAAAAATAATCAATAACACATTATCAAAATGCCTTAAAAATGGATTCAATTCTCACTAGTTCTATCATATGTTCGAAATCAAGCCTCTAGAAAGCAAAGTGTAGAAACTATCCCCCTCAATTCTGCATGAATTGTGAAACTCATGAACTTGGAATAATTCTGGAGCAAGAAAACTCTCAGAACAATCCCCAGTTCCAGAAACTACTTCTGAGATTGACCATGGGAAAGATTAAAAGATCAACCAAACCTGCAACTTGTGATGCCCTCGCATTCTCTTCCACTCTGCTGTTCACTTCAGCCATACACCATCTGAAATAATTGTCATCATCTACCTATTTTATGACAAGAACTAACGCCTTTCAAAATATACCAGTGGAGGTGCTCGAAAAGGTATATTTTAATAAGTCCAAGTAAAGCTGGCAATTTCAACAGTCACCTTGTAGACATAAATTAAGTCATGTCCGTCAATGATGAAGACCATATGTGGGAATTCAGCTTCTGAATTCTAAGAGTGACTTTCATCCTTGAAGGGCATGTTGTATTTCCCAGGAGGAGATTGCCAAGGATGCAATTACTACACCAGCTTTTCTTAGGCATCAATCATTCACAAAGCCATTTGGAAATATCCTCCTCAGTACAGTTTTACAATGTTGAACTGCAGAAGGGAATTGTGCAGATGAACAAATATAAGATGGTGAAACGTTGCAGATGGACAACCAACTCAGCAAACAACCCTTGACTTCAAAATGACCGGGTAATAGGTGTGCCATACTCTTAAAAGAATCTCACTAGTTCCATTGCATAAGGCTATTAACAGGGCTATATTGCTAAATCCAGCTATCAGTCTGCTAAATCAATATTTCGGAAGTCTTTATAGCATTCCAGATCCAAAACACCAATGGAGGAATTGCACGAGATGACAAAGTGCTTAAATGAAACTTGTATAGCAAACCAAAACCTGAGTCCCTACATACGAGCTTGGATGGGTGGGAAAAAAAGGCGCTCAAAATCTCAGACGTAGTAGACAAAGCAACAGATCCACATGACACCCAGGCCGATGTAGAAGCCAAATTATGAAGCACAACACAACCATGGGGCATGGAAGTAAAAGGAAATTGAATTGTTCCATTCATTGAATCTTGTATTCCACACAACATCACTATACATAATTAGATTGTTAAGCTTCACCTAGTCTACTAATCAAATGCTCTAAGATTCACCTTCTCTAAATCTCCTACTATTTTCACGGGTCATTAAAATTCAGTCACACGTCAATGCTAACATCGTAAAAAGCCTATACAAATCGAAGCAACATTTAAATAAACAAGGCAAACAAATCATACCAAGAACTAATTAATTAAACTTTCTAGTTCTCATCACAATCCTTGTCATCCTCAATCCAATCAAACTCACTTTCGCCGCGCCAACAAAGCTCGAGTGCCTAAACAAATCCACGATCTTCCTCACTTCATCATTTCCACACTCCTCCACAACCACCACGCACACCCCATTATCCCTCACCGTCCTCTCCATCTCCGAGACGAACCTCGCCGGAAACAACGCCTCCTCTAAATGCCCCGTGTACACCAAATCAAAAACGCCATCGAAGAACGGCAAGTTATGCGGATCGGCGCGGCTTACCAGGGGCGGGGAGTCAATCAACTCAACGCCGGTAACATCCAAAACGCCGAGATTGGACAGTGCCATTACCTCGTGGCCGGCCCCGGCGGAGACGCAGAGGACTTTGGAGTGGTTATGGAGGAGACCCAGATCGCGGATTGAGGTGAAAAATTGGGACAAGGAAGAGACTCGGGATTGCCAGGCCTTGGAGGACCAGAGGCGGCGGTTTTTCTTGTCTAGAGGGAGGAGCTCTCGAGGAGAGAAGTCACAGGAGGACTTGGGGAATTTGAGGTGGGGTTTGGGAGGGGAGTTGGGGGGAATGCAAGTTTGCGGGGTTTGGAGGAAGAGGAGGAGGAGGGTGAGGGTGGCTATGGTAATTGCGGCAAAGGAGAGCCTTTTGAGGAAGATTTCGATGTGCCTGTCCATTTTCCCTTTTCCCTTATTGTTAAGGAGATTGGATGGCCTGGTTCATTGTCGGCGAGGGAAGAGAGATACTACCTAAACTCAAAAGGTAAAGGAGCCAGGGGGAAGAGTTTTATTTACAGAGAGAGTATTCTCCATCTCTTTCGGAAGATGGATCACATGTACTTTTGGAGCGCGCACACGGACTTCAAATGGTGGCAAGGATTTTGGCCTAGTTTTGTCCATTTTTTTTGTGTATTGTGTTTTGCACACAATGAATGCCCCGGGTGCTTGGTGTTGGGTGAACAAAATTTTGAGAGTTGCGGAAACTGTAAAGAGAGATTATATTTATTACAACGAAAAGAGGTGATTCAAGAGAGAGATTATTTTATAAAACTTGCTGGGACACAAACATCACCCATCGGTCTAGTAAAATTACAAAGGAAATTGTCGCACTCTCTATACAACTTTAGTAAAATTGCCTCCTCACCTCCTTCTACTTCAAAACATACTCAGCCTACAGGCTACAAACGTCTCAAATACTCTCCCACTAAAGATGATTGCATTTTGAATAGAATCTAACAAATTGATTTTGGGTTTAGAATTATTGTCTAAAAAAGTGTCAGTTTTATTTGCTGTATAATGTTATCTTAGCCCTGAGAAGCTAAAAAGAAAACTGAGATGTCAGGTTATGAACCAGTCGGACAGTTGGACGTACCAAAGGTAACATCATTTGGAAGTTGGAATTCCTGCTTCTCTTTCCACGTTTTTGGACCAATATTCTTCATCGTCTCTCCTTCTTGAACTCTGCTTAGACATTGCCGACTCTCGTTATGCCTTCACTCCTGATTCATTCTTTGCATCTCTGATCGGTAATTCGTTTCCCACAAGAGCCATTTGAATCAAATCCATGCGCAGTTACTGGTCTCTGGATCAAAGATAGCGGGTTTTTGACAATTTTTTTTTTGTTTCTAGGCAACAAGTTAATTGATTAATGCGGGCTCCGATCTTGGAGAAATCCGATATGCACGAAACGTGTTTGATGAATTTCGTGACCCGGATGTGTTTTTTTTGGAATGCCATCACTACGGGTTATTCACTTACTCGGCTGGGTTTTTGGTAAAACACAACGTTGTTGAACTCGTCCTGGACTTCTCTTTGACGGATGGGTTTACTTTGCGTCCTTGTTTTTCGATTGGGATTCACTAAGAAGTCTCACCCTCAAGCCAGTGCTCCGAACCCCAGACCCCATTATGAAAATCTGTCGTCTGCATTGTACAGGCCGCCTAATGTTATAAAGACCAGTGGCCTTCGATCACTCCTGGCACTATCACTAACGCACGTCTATGTTTTGGATTCTGCTTCGGCTGATATATTTGGGGGTTCATCGTTCTCTGTCCTACGGAAATTTTCAGATTTGCAGATGCAATATTCAAAGAGAAAGTTGGAGAAAACTCTGTTTTCTGTTGTATTGAATCGTGTAAAAAAGTACAAAGGGAGCCAAAGGCCATATACAAGTTTTGCCCGCCCGTTAGGCCAAAAGAATAAAATGACAGCTGTACATAATGTGCAGAGAAATGCTAACAACTGAATATTCCTTGCTAACAGAATGGCTGCCAGGCAATGTATCAGTAACGAAGGAATGAGGCACAAGCTCTGGAGCTGCTGCGACTTGAGCATGTGCTGACTTGGAGGCTGAGGCAATAACAGAATCTGAATGTGCAGCTGAGTCTGACTTCAATAAAAACTGCCTCTAGGATATTGTAAAGGAATGATAGATACATCTCAACATTGCCTGCACAGATCTTGAAGATTTAGAAAAGTTTATGGTCCAAAGATAAATGGACTGGACATCAATGGCAGACGATTACAGAATTTGCAAGTGAGGTATTCCTTCTACAACTATAATAACGAAAGTTGGCTCGAAGCTGGAGACTTTCTGTTGGAAAGATAATGAACTTCCTTAGGGAATGTTCAGCGCACAGTTTCCCATTCGGCCATTCCTGAAACTTCAAGCATTGTGATTTCTCACTGTAGGACTGTCAACATGGGTTCGGCAGAGATTGAGTACGGTGCAGTCAGCTTTCTATCAGGAGTCTCCAGTGCTCATGAATGCCTTTTATATTGCCTTCTGCTATCCGGAGGTAAATCTTTCAATCTGTTTCTCTGTTTACATGGACTAAATTCTAGCTGTATATTTTCTCTTTCAGGACAATTATCATCGTTGTTTTGATGTCTAGTCACAATTTAGATGATTCTAATGAGGAAGCAAAATGAGATTGGTATCTCTTTGAAATTAGGCTGTAGTCTTGGCATGATTACTTGTCTAAAAGGAGGAGCCAAGGGGGCGGTAAGGGGGTTCACATTGCCATTTGTTTTGATTAAAGGCGACTGATCACCTGCAAGTTTTTGGATGATTATACTCTACTTGCGGATTTGCTGGAGTGAAGTGAATGATTAGGAAATAAATTTGAATCTGACTTAGATAGTAATCAGTTGAGAAGAAAAGGAATGTTAGGAATGGCTCTCTTCAAGAGCTTCCTCTTGAAGAAACAGTCTATTGCTATACCGAAATCGTGAGTGGAAGTGCTGGCGGAAGTTTTCCAACTGATAGAAATAGATGAAGACTAGGGGCATGTTCGGTTGCCTATTTTTTTTAAGATTTACATCCTATTTTTATATTTACAATCCAAACATCACAAAATACACGTATTCCAATACAACACTTTATTACCTTTTTTACAAACATTAATCCCTTTTAACAACTTCTACACGCACACCAATACAACTTTAACATCACTTAAATATTCACAATTTTCTCAGAATCCTACAAATTCCTTACAAATGAACATCCCCTAGATACTTAAATGCAAGAAGCAGGAAGTAGTGGAGGAG
The DNA here is from genome assembly GCA_003952965.2 of Morella rubra. Taxonomy (NCBI): domain Eukaryota; kingdom Viridiplantae; phylum Streptophyta; class Magnoliopsida; order Fagales; family Myricaceae; genus Morella; species Morella rubra. The sequence continues at coordinate 35,904,983 of CM025855.1, forward strand.
AATTGGAGAGACTACAAACAATTTTTGTTGCTTTAACGGTTGGACTGTTAACTTATTTGCAGTTCTCGCATCTATTGGCTCTAGAAAAAATATTTACTTGTATCTACAGTGTGAACAACTTCCTAAAATTATTGCAAGGAAATTACTCTTTCTTTCAAGTTAGAAGGCGTCTTAACCGCTACTTTCTTTGTCATTGATCTAGCGAATGCCCTCCTTCAGTACTGGATGGTAAGAGCACTGAATCCCTAAGGGGGCTAGTTTGCTTTCCTCCTTAAGCTAGATGTGTGGGGCGAAATACTACTTGCTGCACATGCTATAGATTATAGTTTGTTATTTTGATATGTAGGTTCAATTCTGAGATCACTTGTGAATGTCTAGATTTGATGGACTCTTGTAGCTCTCTCTCTCTGGTGCAGATTCTATCAGCGGTATACTGCAAGGGTGGTCTGCCTTATTCATTCACTAATCTGAGGACCTTAGAAATTCATACCAGTTTGAGCAAACGTGAAATCCCAGGAATACTATGCCTACTGAGGAAGTCACCAGTGCTTGACACACTCAAATTTCAGATTTTTCATGGGAAAGAAGACAATGTGAGCATCAGACATCATCTAATCCGTTGTGTTTCATGTTTCTTTGAATCTTTGAGTACTTTTCTATTTATCTTTAGGTGAAAGAATCCACAGCTGTGATTGCTAGTTGATTTGAGAAGTAAATTACCGCCCCCTCTCCCCCACCTGACTTGGTCATGATTCTCGTTTATTCCAACTACAATATGCTCTTGTAATGCCCCTTCAGACAGGAAACATGACTCTTTTGGACAACTTTGGTTACGCTAAAGAGCAATATTGGGAGTCCAGAGCTGAAGCTTAATTTGAGATCTTTCCTAGTGCGCCTAAAGGGGTTAAAAATTCATGTTTATGGTTGGCCCCTGAAAGTGTGAAAAGTCCAATGGAATTTCTGCTTTCGCATGGGAAAGTCCTTGAAGACAATGGAAAACACGTTTGATACTATAATTTCAACTGATAAGTACATTAAAGTACAGATGATTTTTTACTATAAGAGTTCGTTGATGATGCAAAAAGCCTATTATTTCTCTTCCTTATGAAAAAAGATTTTTCTAAATGAAACATTCCTACCAAAACCAGGTCAATTCAAATGAATCAAGAACTTTTCTACAAAACTGAAATTTTTTATTCATAACGAAAAGGACTCATTAGAAAGTTCAAGTACCCTGTAGCTATGCAGCTTTCCATGTATAAAAACAGGTTGAATTGGAACGAGGAGTCCCTTTACTTGTCATTAATTATAAACCCCTTAGTAGAGTTTTACAATGGATTCAATCCCTGATTCCCAATAAAAAAAGACCCGTTAAGCATATTACATAATTTATTTATTTATTTCAAAATTTGACATGAAATTTGGCTTTTGGAAAATCAGATTGCCGAAGAAGATAGATAAAAAAAAGTTTTTACAGTTCCCTTTGGACATTATGAATGGAATGCCATGTCCTTTAGTTTCAAAAATTGTACCTTCTGAATTCCAAAATATTATGAATGACATTGTTAATCCATACTCTTCCTTTTCCATTGTTTATATTTTGATGATATTCTTATTGTCTTCAAATCCAACAAACAACACTCTATCACTTGACTAAGTTCTTTAATATTAGGGTTAAATACACTTTGTCTCTTATCTTTAGGGGTATTTACATATTGCATCTCGATGTATTATTTTTGAGACATTGGACCCATAAAGTTACACATTTTTTCGATTTGGACCTGTACCATAATTAGATATCAATTTAGACGGATTTTGTCAAAACGTGCCTCTCACGTGACTGCCACCTAAGTGAGATGTGTAAATACCCCCAAAGATAAGGGAGACAATGTGTAAATACCCTAAAAAATAAGGGGGGCAATGTGTAACTAAATTGACGAAATCCATCTAAAATTAACGCCCAATTACGGTACAGGGTCCAAAGCGAAAAAATGTGTAACTTTATGGGTCCAATGTCTCAAAAATAATACATCGGGTGCAATATGTAAATACCTCCAAAGATAAGGGGGCAAAGTGTATTTATCCTTTAATATTATTAAAGAAAATTAGCTTGTTGTTTCTGCCAACAAAATCAAGTTCCTCGATCATAATCTATATCAAGGCACAATCACTCCTATCTCCCATCCCATTGAATTTGTTGATAAAATCTGTGATGAAATCAAAGATAAAACCCAACTAAATAAATTTTTAAGAAGCCTAAACTATCTTTCAACCTATGAAGACCCTCGAAAAACTAGCAAACCCTTGTTTACACGACTACAGAAGAATCCTTTTGTTTAGACTAATTTGCATAAATCTATAGTTAAAACAATCAAACATCATGTCAAGCATTTACCATGCGTAGGCATTGCATCTCCCACACATTTAAAATAGGGAAAATGACAAATCTCTCACTAGGTTTTAGTGTCTTTTTAAAAAACTCATTGGGTTTTAAAACAAATAAAAAAGCTTATTGAGTTTGTTATTTTGGTAACAAACCTCACTAGACCCAACATCATTAGAAGCATTTAACGGAAAACTTTCCCCATCCAATTGCAATGTGACACGTGTCATTATAATAAATAAAATTAAAAATATTTAAAAAATTAAAAACTAAAATCTAAAATAAATAAAAACTTATAATTTAATACTAAAGTTACAATTTTTAAAATCTTAAAATTGTTAAAATCTTTAAAAAAAAAAAAACTAAAAGAGCACGGGGTGGGGAGTCCCACCCTGTACCCCTTCACGGTGGAGGGGGAGGAATCCCTGGGGGAGCAGGGAGGATTCCCCCCATGTCTGGCCGCCTAGAGGTGGAGGCGGGAGGGAAGGATTCCTCCCTACTCCCCCACCACCCAGGCCTTAGCTCTGGGGTGGTTGGGGGACAACCCGAGCGGCGGCTCAGGTGGAGGGGTACAGGGTGAGAGTCCCACCCCCGCATTTTTCTTTAAAGAATTTACAATTTTAAAATTGTAACTTTAGTATTAAATTATACGTTTTTATTTATTTTACATTTTATTTTTAATTTTTTAAATATTTTATATTTTTTATTTATTTTATGACACATGTCACATTGCGATTGGACAAGAAAAATTTCCGTTAAATGCTTCTAACGGCGTTGGGTCAATGAGGTTTGGTACCAAAATGTCAAACTCAATGAGCTTTTTATTTTATAAAACTCAGTGAGTTTTTTAAAAAAGACACTAAAATTTAATGAGTGATTTTTCATTTTTCCTTTAAAATAATTGAAACTGATGCATCTAAAACAACACACTCATGATACTGACAAGGAATATATAATGCTTTTTCATTTTGGAGCATGGAATCCAACACAAGAAAAATATTGTACTATCAAAACAGAAATTTTATCCATCTATTTCAAAATTCCAGGATGACTTACTCAATCAACCGTTTCTGATTAGAGTAGATTGCAAAGCAGCAAAAGATGCTCTTCTATAAGATATCCAATATCTTGCTTCTAAACACCAGATGACAAAGAATTCTATCTATTTTTCATTTCAATATTGAATATATAAATAGAGATTTAAACTATATTCCTGATTTTCTTACTCATGAATTTTTAAGGGAAAAGAGTACAAAATCTACTTCCTCATCCTCCAAACCTCCACCGAATTCTAAAAAACTTATTTATGAAGATTTCCTCTTGGTAATGCCTTCTCCTCAGCAGAACCTTCTAGTCTCCCTCCTTCTTCTCTCACTAGAACTCTCCCTTCTTCTCTTATACCCTAAACACCGACATTCAACACCTTTTTCGTTTTAGGATCGTTCCCTCCTCTTGCTTCTACATCTATCCCTTCACTTGGAGCCTTAGGCCTATTCCCATGAACACGATTTTCAACCAAATGACCCACTCAACAACGGAAATCTCTTCTCTTCTCATCTTTTCCAAAAACACTAACAATCTACTCATAAAAGATCACATAAGATATGTAGCCTTTGTTGAAGACCCATATCATACTCTCAAAACTCCAAATCACACTGCACCTCAAATGACGTCCTAATTGTAATTATATTCTCTAAAATTTTGCATTCACCCAAGATTTCTACCAATACATCTCATATGAAACAAAATCAATTAAATTTGGAAATACTCCTTGTAGATAAGGGTGGGCACCGGAACGGACGGAACCGGAATGGGCCATTCCGGTTCCGTACCACCGGAATTGTATTTTGTATTCGGAAATCGGAAATTCCGGTTCCTTATCTGGGCCTGATTTAGTTTGGGCCCATTGGCCCAAAAACACAATTTTACATTATTCCGTCCAAAATTGCTGCAGTTTTACAGTATGTAGTTTTTATTTAGTAAAAGTCCAGTTTCAAGTTGTTATATTTTTAAGTTCTTTCTTGAAGACCCAAATGCAATATGGCATCCAATTCCAAATTAAAGACCCATCACTCAAATGCCAAAATAAAAATAAACGTCCAATGAAGAGTGAAGACTCAATCGTCCAATTGAAGAGTGAAGACCAAATTGTCAATTTGAAGACCAAAATGCCAATGCCAAAATAAGACACAGCCATCCAACTCCAATTCAAGTGAAGACCAATTGAAGACCCAGTGCACTGCCGTCCAACTCCAAAAGCAAAATAAACTCCTCATTAAAATTACAGCTAAACAACTAAATTCCAAAACAAAATAACACAAATAAACTCTAAATTCAAATTACAAAAAAAACAACTAAACAAACAATTAACCATACAAATAACTAAACAAGTAAACATTCATCAAATAATGCAAATTCAAAGAGGCAAACTCTAAATTAAAATTACAATGTTCTTTGAAATTTTAAAAAAACAATTAAAAGATAAAGATTAAAGGACATCCAAATTTAAAATCCCAAACTTCATAGTTCATCCAACATTCCAAGCTTCTCCACACAAAAAACAAAACAAAACAAAACATTTATAAAAGAAATATTAAGACAACCAAATAATCAATTAACAAAACAAAATATTTATGAGAGAAATACTAAGACAACCAACCAAATAAAAAGTCAAACTATTCAAGGCTCCAACTTCCAAGCTTGATCATGTTTAGCATATCCTCAAGTTCTCCATCTCTACAAAAGAAAAAAAACAAAACAAATAAGAGAAATATTCAACCAAATAATCAATTAACAATTAACAAATAAAACATATCTAGTGTACCTCTATCTAGTTTGTAACTCAAGGGATCATCTCCACCATCCACCTCGACGTCATCTTCGTCAAGTATAGGTGGAGCATGCAACCAATTTGTGCACATATGAGGCCCTCCACGGTACAAGGTGCCAAAGAAGAGCGAAAACAATCCAACACTCGACCGGAAGTGCTAAAAGCAGACTCAGATGGCACGGTAGTGATTGGGATAGCCAACACATCCTTCGCAATACGAGAAAGAATCTGAAACTTCTGAGAATTCACCTTCCACCACAATAAAATATCAAAACCCGGCACCTTGGGTTCCATGTCTTCAATCAAGTATCTATCAACCTCAGACTTACTGTCTAGCAAGTTTTGAGACTGTCGATAATTACTAAGACCTCCCCATAGTCTTTGCTCAATGCTCATCTCATCCACACTTATAGAACTTTGACTTCCACTACTATGCGCTGCTTGGGTTATGCTACCTCCACCAGGACCACCATTATACTGCTCAAATAATGTTTCTAGAGTTTCTCGCACCATGGCAGTGAAATCCATGCCCTTCTCCCTCCCAAAGTTATTGATAGCCCAATACTCCAAAGTGATGAGTTTAAAGCGAGGATCCAATACCGAAGCTACAAATAAAAGTCTATTCACCTTCCTCAAATCCCCCAATACTTATCATACTTGCTTTGCATCCGTTTAGCCATGTCACGAAGCAAAATATCAGAACATGTGGTAAAGGTCTCCAAATGCAATTTAATTTTTGCCAACTCCTCAAAAAATGCATTTGAAGTTACATATTCTGACCCCGATATGCGTAGGGTGACCTCATAAAACACTTTAAAAAATCGAACAAACTGCGAATGTGCTCCCAATCTTCAAATGTAGGTTTTCCCAATCCCTTCCTCCCATGACCATCTTCATTCAAAAACATTACTAAGTTCCCATCTCCCTCCAACATATCCTCAAAAACCCCCCAATATTTTTCAGCCCTTTCTAACATAATATAGGTCGAGTTCCAACAAGTGGGAACATCCATTTGCAAGAAATTACTTTCAGATAACATTCTTTCAGCGCAGCCTTCTTGAACCCAAGCAAGCCTTTGAGGACTAGATTTGACATACTTAATAATATTCCGTATCTTTGTAACGGAATCATCCAACTCCTTCAATCCCTCCTGAACAATAAGATTCAAAATATGTGCAGAACACCGCATATGAATAAAATCATGATTGCAAACAACTTGTGCCCCTAGTCCTGTATGCCTTCTTTTCAGTTGTTCAATTGCAGTATCATTGGAGGTTGCATTATCAACCGTGATTGTGAGGATTTTCTCAATCCTCCAACCATTCATACATGTCTCTAACTCTTTCCGAAATAGTTGCCCCTTTATGATCAGTTACACGACGAAAATAAAGAATTATCTTCTGTAAACACCAACTCCTATCAATAAAGTGGGCTGTCACGCACATGTAATTCACATTTTGAACGATGTCTATGTATCAGTGGTAAAACACACTCTAGGGCTTTCCCTCACAATTGCATCTTTCAATTTATCCCTCTCCTCTACATACAATTCCATACAATCCCTCATGATCGTATATCTAGAAGGCATCTTAAAGTGGGGCTCAAGTCTAGTAATCATTTTCCTAAACCTATCCTTTGCACAGTTCTAAAAGGCATCTCATCCATGATAAAAAATTCAGCAATCCACCTCCTAACCTCCTTTTCACTATAATTGTCCAACTTCAACATTCCCGACTCATTCCCTTTTGCTTTCGATGCATCCATTGTCAACCTAGATTGAGACTTATCTAATAGGTTTTGTTGCTTCAAATATGGCAAGCAACGTTTGAGATGACTTCTCATACCCGAAGTCCCATGGTGATCAGGATGGCACCCAACCTTGGCCTTACAATGATGACATTTTGGCCTCAGGGTGTTCAGGTCTAACAACTGGTAAATCTTAGTGAAGTGATCCCACACAAAACTTTTGCGAATATTTCTCCTTTTTTTACTAGGTTGATCTTCTTCTAGCTGATTAGTAGGACCCTCATCTCCAGGAGAATGAGAGCACTAACACACTCATCAATTGGGTTAGATGGACCACTGGTACCAGGGCAAGACCCCATATTTGTAGTAGGTGTATAACTAATAGAATCCATCTGACACAAAATACATTTGATTTTCAATTCATTAACTTCATTAGAGTAACTGAGTAACAATAATTAATTGCAAAATGACTCGATCTATCTAACTCTAATAGCTATCTATCTAACATCTAAACAGCTATGTTCACAACCTAAATCATCTAAGCCTAACTAACAACCTAAATAAGAAATTAAATCTAAAGTCTAAACAGCTATGTTCACAACCTAAATCATCTAAGCATCATGCATCAACAATTCTAAGCATACATATAACTGAACCTAAATGACAAAAATATAATTTCCATTGAATGAGTACAGCTATTTTATTTCAAGACAACCTAAATAAACCAAAGGAAACATTTTTTAAAAACACTACAACCATTAGGATATCAAATCTCGACATCTATTATTTTGCATAATTGCATTTAATATTGTCAGTACCAAATTATATCATGAAGTGAAATCACAAATAAATTAACACAATAAAATACATACATATTGTTTTTCAATATGAATTTTTTTATGTGGCAACAATCTCAACTTGAAAAAAAAACAATCAGCAAATTATACACCGGCACACCTAAAAAATACACTACAGCCATAATCTTATAAAGTTTTATCATCTAATTCCCAAATAGTACCTTGGTGAGACTTGAGAGTGAGATTTGGTGCCCAAACGATCAATTCCGAATCTGCCAAAAATCCCAAAATTAAATTAACAAACCCTAAAGCAAATTAAAGACTAAATATAACATTTACAAAACTAAAAATAACAAACCTTGGTGAGAGAGAGTTAGTGAGAGGTTCGGCCACCAAAACCCAACAATGGCAGCAACCCGCGAGAGAGAGAGAGAGATTTCGAGAGGGCTGAGAATCTATAAGAGAGAGAGAGAGAGAGAGATGTCGGCAGAGGACTGAGAGTGAGAGATCTGTGAGAGAGAGAGAGACAGATGGAGATTTCAGGAGAGAGATGGCGAACTGAGAGATGGGGTCGAGGCAGTGAGGGCGTGAGCCAAGAAAAAAAAATTTTGCAGAGAAGAAAAATTCGGCACTCCAATGTTTCACGCACAGCACACTTCGTGAGGAGTTCTGAGGAGTTCGTGTTGCCTGGGTTGTTTTGACCCAGGTCACGCGAGTTACGTTTTTTTTTTTTTTTTTTTTCGGAACCGAAATTTCCGGCGGAAACCGGATTAATTGATCACCCTTAGTGATGTTTGCTCTATAAATGCAAACTCTATTGAGAGAGTTCGATGTGCCTCTCTGCAAAGAGCACCCTCGTGGGTTGAGAGATTGTGAGGAAAAATGTGCGGTGTGAGAGTTGAGAGTTTGTAAAGTTTTGGTTTTGCGAGTAAAATCAAAATACTCTCCTCGTGGACGTAGGCAGTTGCCGAACCACGTTAAATATTGGCCTCCGTGTGTTTGTGATTTTTTCGTTCTGTGCTCAACAAGATCAAGAGACGAGGAAAGCAGATCCAAGTCACATATATAGTCAGCAACAATTACTAGCTAATATGACTTCACATCTTAGTGTGAATTCTTTTGGACAAAAAAAATACAGAAAAATATACTATTGAAGATGAAAATATATCCATGAGATAGACTAAATAAAGATGGTGATAGAGAGAAGCTGGTCGACGAGGAAGTCGAGCTCTTCCCGCTAACTCTGGGAGTGGTGATATAGAAGAGAGTCATCAGAGAAGATTTTGAGAGAAAACACAGAGAGAGAAAGAAAGAGATACGAGTGATTATTTTTCCGAAGTTGCACTTGTATGCTCATTATTCGAATACTTATAGATGGGTAAGTGATTAATAAATAGATATGTATATTTTTAATAACCAGTTGTCCAAGCAATTAACAAATATTATACTTTAAAAAAAAAAAAATTAAGACCCCGTTTGTTTTAACGTAATGTACGTTTTTTTTAGAAAGTAGTTTTAAATGCATTATGTTTCAGTAAAGTATCTAATTTTAGTGTTTGATTATTACATCAAACATATTTTCTAAAAGTAGTTTTCAATGCTTGACGCATGTTGTATTTTCTGTAATCTTATATGATTAATAAATTTAATTCTTAATATCAATTTAAAATAAAATAAATAATATAAAATTTTTGAGAGACTAAAAAAGGGGACTGGTCATGACAGAAGATGCCAGAACTAAGAACCTTCATGGAGTGAGAGAGGGAGAGAGAGGATTGTCAAGTGACAGTCTATGGAGTGAGACTATTGAGTGTCGAGTGAGAGATTGTGTAGGGCTGTTCAAATCATGGCGAGAAGTTTGCAACCTGACCCTGTAAAAAGATAAAACCATCAGGGTCGGGTTCCTTGTAATACTTCAGTTTTAAGTCAAGTTATAAGATAATTAAAACACTTAAAAGTGAGTAAAACTATGTCGTGCATAACAAATTTTTTTTTTTTTTTAAATCATGTTAGAGACCCAAAATTGAACCTGATTTTTCTAGTTCATATTTTAAAACCCAACCCCGACCTTGATGTAACCTGACTTGTTCAGGTTGAGTCGAGTCAATTCCCAGTTAGGAGGTCAAGTCGGTGGGTTTTTTGCCACCCCTGAGACTGGAAGAGGCAGGTCAAAAAAAAAATTCACTAGTTTTAGAAAGTAAGCCGCTTTCAGGAAAGCTATGTTGTGTTTACGGTCAACCGAATTAAGTTTTGATTGACTATATTTTACAAGGCTCTCCAAACAATCGAAAGTATGGAAAGTACTTTACAAAAATAAAATACAGAAAAACAAACGGAGCCTAAGATATCTACCGTTCACATAGTTGAAATTATTACTACTAATTAGAATTTTATTTTCAAATTTTCAAATCCTGAATCAGCCAGTCGTGCATATCCTTTGGCTATGGATAAAATAATTATCCCAAAAGCTTACAGCAAATTGTTGATGATTATTCGTACATATTATTAAAAAAAATATGATAGGATAAGATAGAAGGAAATTAAAAAAAAAAAAAAGTGGAGAATAGTTCTTCCTTTACAGGGAAAAAAAAAAATCGTCTTTTTGGATGGTAGCTGAATATATAGTACCAACAGTAAATGGCCCTTATGAATCTATGATTGCATATGTGACCATCTAAAAGAATGCGCGGGCCGCCGTTGCAAATGGGCTTGGGTAGGCAGGAGACTTTACAACTGCTGTGATTGCACAAGGCCGCTTTAACTGGACGACCCGGAACTTGAAAAGAACCAAAAACATGTCCAGTGAGAGTCCACGCCCGCGCGCCCTCCCCTCTTTCCTTTAAATTTTTTTTAAAAGAGAAGAAACAATTACATATAATTTTTTGTTTTGGTTTCCTTTTGGACCCATGACATATTGGCAATAGTGGTAGGCTGGTACCTAGGTTATATTTGAGCCGAATATTTGGTTGTCGGCTCGTTAGATATATATGCAAATTCAAGTTTCAGCCAAACTTGAATCAAGTTTTTGCAAAGGCATTCGAATTCGGCTCGGTTAGAATTTTTCATAGTCAAACAAACTCGAGCTCAATTAAGCATATATATACGAGTCGAATTCGAGCTTATTTGAACCGAGCTCAAACTTGAACCAACCAATAAATATAAGCTTAGAAAACACAGATATCACAAATAAAACTCAAATCAAGCCTCAACATATGGTGTCATAGTACATAATACACGACATATCATAAAACACTTGATATTTGTGTGAACTTTTTTTTAGAAAATATTTAGATTCATATATAACCTATGTTAATTGGCAAAAATGACAGACAACATATATTTAATATATAGAGGGCATAACAAATCCTTATGGATAATATTATCCATTCATATATTAATATAATCAAATGCATATTTTACTTCACTATTAAATATAAATCAACAAATAAATAAGAAACTTGTAATACATACAAGTGTATGAGCTTTTAAATGAGCCAAGTCGAGCTTTATACAAGTTTTATATTCGTGAGCTTAAATCGAGCTGAACCGAGTTTGGCTTGTTTAATATTTGAGCAAAAAATGATGTTATAATGAATCGAGCTTAAGTCGAGTTTATATGAGTCGAGTTTGAGTTGTCCATGAACAACTCGGTTCATTTTATAACCCTAGTGGTAGCACTCTGTTTCACATGTTCTTCCCTTTTGTAGGTTGAAGCCAAAAACACAAACTTGAAGAGAGAGAGAGAGAGAGAGACAGAGACAGAGAGAGACAGAGACAAGGAAAGAATTAGTTCAATTCTATTAGTACATGGTACAATTTGAAAAAGAGATGAACACAACACGTGAGTCTTATGATATTTAATGTTGTTTGTGTATTCTTATTATATTTATCTTTTTTCAATTGTATCATGCAATTCGGACAAGAATTGTAGATATGATCTAACTTGATTAAAAATCCATCTACACAACAGTTGCTTAATTTTTTATTTTTTTTTCAGAAGAAAACATAGCTTTTTTCACTTATTATGAAGTCCAAATAAAAACAACATACAAAATAATATTGGAATACTCGTGGCTGTACAGAAGAATAGGTGCAAATTTTGGCTATATACCATATGGAAGTTTAGCTCAAAAATTGTGTTAATTAATCCATAACTCTTCTGTTTCCTTCCCCAAAAAAAAGGCAATAAAAATAATTTTACAAAGAAGAGGAAATCCATAGTATTGTAAACTAAAAGAAAAGTTATATATTTATTATATATTTTGCATTAATTCTAACAACTGAATTTGAAAAGATAAAATAATATTTAGACGTAATTACATTAAAAAACTTTATAGTATTAAAAAGTTACAAATAAACTTTCGAGATAAGATGAATTACAAATAATTTCTTGAATTCGATATTTCCTAAAAAACAGATCCTCCACATATTCAGGTTACAAATAAACTATCAAATATATTTCTTATATTTTTTAATTTATGAAAGTGTATTGCCTAGTTTTTAACGGAATATATCCACCTCTAATACTTGCCACCCAAATCGAATCTTCGATTTCGAGAAATGGACGTCAACCAAAAGGACGGGAAAAAAAAAAAAAAAAAGAATTGACACCCTGGAGGAATTGAAAAGGACTAATAGTTATAGCCCAATCTCAGGCTCTCAGCACGTCTGAACTCACAAGCCAGAACTTGGGGGCGAGAGAGAGATGGGGGTGACAAAGGAACAAGTAGAATCGACATTGAAGTCAAAGATGAATCCTTCGCAGCTCGTAAGCTATATTTAGTTTTCGAGTTACTGGTTATCTGCCTCCTATTCTTGATCTTCCGCTTCATATGAAATTTCTTTTTTTCTATTTTAGTTTCGGCGTCTGAATATAGTTCCAGTTCGTTTGAAAATATTCATCAACTGGATTCAATTCGTTGTTTGTGGTGGTTTCATATTCTTTTGCAATATTGGATCTCTAAATCTTGCACCTATTTTAGTCGGCTAGGGTTTTTAGCTAACGTATTCAACTTTGATATGAAACTAAATTAACAGAAACTCGCAGGCATAATATGAAACAGCTGTTAATATTTAGTGCTGAGCCCCGCAGCTGTCAGCTCATCTTGATACCTTCCATTAGGTTGGCCACCAATAGAAATTTTCATCTATGGGTTCTGGTGGCTTTTACATACAGCTGAAATTCTCCTAATGATTATGTAGAAGCAAATTGGATGTCATTCGAAGGCTTTCAGGAATGTTATATAAGATGCGATTGGGTATTTAAATCATTATTGTTGGCGGTGGGGCTGTTAGTTTCCTTTTCAATAGCAAGTTTTGAGCCAATAAAGCTTAGAAGTGTTTTGAGAGAGCCGTTCGTCTTGTGTCTCACGAGTGAGAGAATGTTCATAACTTCATAGGCTGATAAAAAATGGAACCCCTGAATGGGATTGGTAGGATTTGAATGCTGGTCAGCAGTTACTTTAGTATTTATTGCTTCTGGTGTGATTTACTTGCGCCGGCTATAATGGCAGCAGCATCTACTATTACTTGAAAGAGAGGTTCTCTCTAAGAAAGCTGAGTGTTATTATTAGCATCAGAAATCTGAGATCCGTGTCTGTGCCCGTGCTATGGAAGTGTTGTCAGTCTTTCAGTTTTAGATTTTTGGGTGGAGCATCAGGTCATGTCATTCAACTTTTAGATCAATCAGCCTTGTTGCTGCTTCTTCTATGTTCTGACATGGCTGGTCTATGTACTTACTCCATTATGGCCATGTGTTTTAAGAGGATTAAACTGGCTTCTATGCCCCACAAGGTGGTGTGATGCCAGCTCCCCATCTGGTTATGAGTTGGAGCAAAGGAGTCCTGTGAAACATGTTCCCAAGTTTATTTTTGTGGGCAGAGGAGAAATTCTGGGGCTTCTTCTGTGCTGAAGAGGAAGCAGTTTAAGTTTTGGTAGGTTAATTACCAAATTTCTGATAAGGCAGAAGGAAAAGAGGGAGGGTTTTAAGTATTGATAGAGTAACGATATAAAATTTGGGGAAGACACATTTCTGGTATAGTTTAATTTCTTTATCGTATTTGTCCTACCCCATACAAAATTTGTATGTAGCAGAGAAGAAAGATGTTCAGGGGACAGAGGTATGCTAGTATCCTGCTTTAAGTTTTTTGCATAGTGTTAAATGGAGAACTCAGCTTAAATTTCTGCCAACTTATCCGCATGTGATTCAGGTCAGCCTTTGATTTTATGCTGGCTCTAGAATGCTTCTCCTTCATATCAGCTTAATTGTTTTCATGCTGGAAGCAGTTATTAAATCAGTTAGGATGCATTCGGATGGCTAACAAGATATAGTCTGCAATTTCCTTGGAGACCTGGATGTTGGTGTACTATGACCCAAGACAATCAGAGGAAACAAAAAGTAGAAACAATTGGAGATAGAGCATGCCCCACACAGGCCATTAAAAATGAAAAGAGGACTTAAAACATTGTTTTCCGATCTTTACTTTTCATATGCATTTATCTTTTCTAGTATGATTCTAAACTGATTAAGAACGTGGATAGGTATGTTTTTGCATTGTTAATTCTATGGAGATACTCGTGAACATGGCACTCTTTCTTGGTAATTTTATTCTTTCATTTTCTTATTTCAGGAGGTGATTGATACATCCGGAGGGTAAGTTCTCTCTTGGAAACATATGTCCTTTGAATTTTGAAGTTATTCTCTGCCCTGTTTTTTGTTTCCTCTTCTCAACCTCCTTTTTCTCAAGTAGAGCCATCTGATTTTCAGGTGCGGTGCAAGTTTTGCAATTGAAATTGTATCAGAACAATTTGAGGGGAAGAGGTTGCTGGAGAGGCATCGGCTGGTGAATGCTGCTCTGGAACAGGAAATGAAACAAATTCATGCTCTATCAATAAAGAAAGCTTTGACCCCAGAGCAGTGGAAACAACAGCAAGAGTCTGAAAAATCTAATCCTGCTTCTTAGAAGTTGGTTTTAAGGGAATTAAGATTCTGAAAGTGTGTGCTGTTGCTGATAAGCAAGGGAGTATTTGGGAATATGTATTGAGCTTGTTGATACCAGAGTTCAAGTACACTCGAGATTTTACTGTTATACTGCCTAGTTTATGTTAAAAGATTTGTGGGTGATTTTTCAATGGTTAATACTCAAGTGAGACTAGGTGCTATTGATGTCAGGCTGCGATGGAATGTAAAAGTTCCACAGGAGCAACTGCAGCCGTTGGTAACGTCCTTAAAATTTCTTGGAATTTTAATGATCCAAAGTACTAATTTCCGTCGGAAGGAAATAAGAAAAGAGAAATTAAATAGGACTGATTGGTGTTAAAACTTCTTGGCCCAAGGTTACGGGGATTTAGGACACGACGTACCGTTGGTGGATGTTTGGTTGATAAAACGATGTGTTCAGCCTTTTCGCCTCCAAATCGTTTTATCCAAAAATTTTATGAGAGAGTGAATCTTATTGCAAACGGGAAAATCCTTTTTCTTGCAACCATGGTTCGTAGTTGGACGAGGATTCTTGTCCCAGTTCCTACACTGTCCCGAGAGAATATGCCACGACAGGGTAGGAATCTCTCTCTCTCTCTCTCTCTCTCTCTCTCTGTGAGGCCTTGCAGGTCCCTGTTCCTAAAGCAGATATTAATCGCTCGGCAAGCCAAAAAACGAAAAACCCATAATAATTTTTTAAAAAAAAATTAAAACATGCACAGAGACGAGCAGCGAGTAAAAACAGTGAAGACTATCAATGAACGAGATAGAGCGCTCTTCGGTCTTCCAACTTGCTCGTCGTTACCTTGCGCTACATCCTTCTGATTAAACCACTACAAAAGCAGAAACTAGTCGTACTTATCAATTATTGGAGTTATGGCCGCTGTCCAAAGACCAATCCCTGCTTCCCATGTCATTTCTCCAAAACCAAGATCCACAAAGATAACTCAAACTGAGAGATTATTCTTGGCCACACATCCAAGGACCAAGAGCGGACTACTTCGCAAGTGCCTATCTGGGTTTAGATCCATTTACACCACCAAAGTTGCAGAGCCAAGATCTGGCATAGTTGGGGATGAAACGCTTGCCCACATCAAAACAGAGCTTTACCAGGCACTAGAAGGTATGCCGAGTTGAAGTTTAGTATGGATTTTCTTTGTGCT
Source organism: Morella rubra (assembly GCA_003952965.2). Lineage (NCBI taxonomy): Eukaryota > Viridiplantae > Streptophyta > Magnoliopsida > Fagales > Myricaceae > Morella > Morella rubra. The sequence continues at coordinate 35,920,881 of CM025855.1, forward strand.
GCGTTACTGCGATGAACATGGGAAATTTTTGAGGAAGTGTAATATGGAATGCATCTACACATCTTTTTAAGGAGTCGATAGAGGGATATTCGGAATCCCATCTGCAAAGAAAGCTGAGATTGAAGGTTTGGTGAAGCTGCTAGAGTCTCAGAATCCAACCCCAGATCCTACTCTGAAACTAGAGAAGGTACGTTCCAATCATGCTCGTGCTGTCGGGCACTTGGCTTGGGAATCTGGGATTTGTTGTTAAGAGCCCAGTTTTTGGGTTTATCTATAATTAGAAGGTGGATGGATAATGCTGGAAGTTAGTTCAGGATTTATTTATTTCCTCCTAAATTGGAAGGTGGGTGGATGCTGGAAGTTAGTCTACAGTACGATCACAATCTTGGGTTCCAAGAGGACGAAGCTGGGATTGAGAGATTTCATCTCATTGGGAGATTTCCTTCAGATAATTGATGCTGATAAGGTATTAGTCTTTCAAGTTTCAACATTTGTGGTTTGACTTCTAAGTTCTATCCTTACACGAAAGCTAGTTATCCTTTCAACTTCAGTACAGAACAGTGGAACAGTTCAATAAATGGCAGGCAAATTCCAAAAACAATGTGCTATCTAGAACAATGTCCATCCCTGTTGCTCTGCTCTTTCATTAAATGCATGTCTTTTTGTACTCTGCTTTTAACCACTAAAAGTCTCCGTTCTCTAGATGTCTTTTTGGGTGATTTATAAGCCTTTTACCAAAGTTCTAACTTCTGTTGACGTGCCAAACTGGAGGGAAAAGCAGTCAATGTGATCGCGTTCAGCTCCAAGGGACTAAATTTGTTGAATGGACAGCTCACCATTGAGGCCTCCTTTAATATTGCATCAAAATCAGTTAAGAAGCTCCTGTACTTTTCCTGGTTACTTTCTACTTTTCTCTCTTTTTTTGTGGTTACTGAAAGTAGTCAACACCACTGAAGAGTAATTCACTGAAGAGTAATTAAGGCAAATAATTAAGCTGTCGTCTTTGTTACATATTCTACAGAGAGTGGATATCAATTACGACAAGTCGTCAATCACTCCTGCCCAAGTATGCTAGATTCCTGAACCCTATCATTTAATTTTGATTGTTTTTTCTTTTCTTTTCTTTTTTCCTTTAACAAAACAGAAGAAGAACTGACACCGAAGTATGGATTTGGAAAGATAGATGTCGGCCATAACCTTAAATCTCATTTGTCTTTGTCTGGTGAAACAATAGTTGAGGAATGTGTTCCGAAAAAACTATGATCTTTTGCTTGGCATCTTCAATCCACAAGGCTGGCTAGAGATCACGTATCCTTAATAACCCTTCTATATATGGTATAGATTTTGGATTTCCTAATCTTAAAACTTTTTTGCAGAGATATTTTTCTTGTTCCCTTAATTCAACCTCCTTTAGATATGTTGACTATAACATGAGGATAGGGAGGGATGATAAAGCCAATATCTTCGTATTAGAGAGATCAGGAGAAGGTGAACCTTGTGGCTCTTCACCGCCGCAGTTATAACATCACTTCTGGAGGATCTAGATCATCAACAAAACATTCATAGTTGTTATGATTATTTTTAAGTGTACTAATTTCTGAGTTGATTAGGATCCTCTACAATTCTTTACCCGAACGCAATTCGGTTAGAGGTAGAGATCAGATGTGAATCTTACAATATTTACTGCTAACCTGTGAAGTTTCAGATAATGTGAACCTTATAATATTTAATACTTATATCTATATTTTTTCAAATTGCACCATTCAAATTATAGAGGATCATGATATAAACAAAATTATGAAGTTCCGTAATATCTATTCTATGAATCTATTAGGGTTACTACTATTATATCAACTTAAATAGCAATTAGGCCAGCTTCAATGTAATAAGTGGTATATAGGAACATTATCTTACTAATTGCACACCATATATATTTGCTTTTAAAAAAAGTTAGACATATAAAAGTTATTGGTTTGCAAATCTCATTGGCATATGACTACCGTGATACATTTCATTTTGGCACCTCAGATCTTTGATTAGATTTTTGGGGTACAAAATCAAAAGTTTGATGGTAACACCTAGTGACCAACTTCTAATTTAATGATAAACTACGGATCTAAATTCACCATTTAACTAATAATTGGTTGAATATTTTAGACCGTTCAGCTTTTCTTTCTGTTCCAAAATAGTGCAAAGACTGCATTGATTTCTTTCACTACAGCACAGATTACCATGACATACTTAACGATCATAGCAACCAAACTGTGGAACACATATATTTGATCCATTCGTATATTATTTCAAGCTTCTCATTGGTTCAGCCGGGTTCATGAGAACGATCTAGAACGTGGGCCTCAGACATTTTAACACTGGACCTTTGTTCATCGAATTTGAACCCAGCTTTTTTCCCGTCTGATATTCTCCACTCAATTTCACTTCAGCTTTCTCATTTGACTCGAAGCAATTTCTTTCTTCCTTCTCTCTTAACCAATTCTATTGACCAAAATCTGCAGTTCTCCTATTCTCTCATCTCAAGCCTCTCACTTTATTTTCCATTGCTCAAGAACATTCCTTAGTGAAAACAATGTTGACTTAATAGGCCTCAGCTCCAAAATTTTCCTGCCCTATGGTTGCCATAATTGACGTATCCATCGATTAGAGGCTCAACCCAGTTGGTCCAAATGGTTTAACTAGCATGAAGTCAACAATTCCTGCAGTCAGCTAGAACCAATTTGTGGTCAGGCTTCCACTTGTTTATTAGTCCAAATGTGACAGTACCTTAATATATCCTTTTAAAGAAAATTCAGATACTTAACACTGTGCAGCCACCAGAGGCATTGATTGCAGTGCACGTCAGGATCAAATTGTTCTATTGCAAGTCTGTATCAAATTACTTCCTAGTCTTCAAGGTAAAAGTCCATGTCAATCCACTGACTCAGTCTCTCTCTCTTCTTCTCGAAACTCTGACCAAACGGGGACTTGAAAACCTGCCTACCACCCATGTACAGAGGACGTCGGTAATCCACTGATTCAGTCGTAGAATAAAAACAGTGTTAATTTCACGCCATGGCTGAGCGCGGTGGGAGACAGTACTCCGATCTTTCTGCCTCCGCATATATATATATATATAACTATCTACTATTGCTCGATTTTCCCATTACTAGTGAGAGTAACTCGAACATGGGGTGGTTATCCTACACTGTCCTTGCTCTTGTTGCTCTCTTCCTTGAAATGTCACAATTCTGTTGGGGTGCAAGTGCAACCTTAAGTCTTGGCTGCCAGGAAGCAGAAAGACGGGCTCTTCTTGAGTTCAAGGGTAGCCTAAACGGCGGCCTGAATCGGCTGGATTCGTGGACGGGCAAAGACTGCTGCAAATGGGAAGGAGTTGGCTGTAACAACCACACTGGACATGTCATCAGGCTTGACCTCCGAAACCCGGTCTTTACAGATTCGTTTGGATACGTCATTGAAGTATCGAACCGGTTGAAAGCGACTGCTGTTAGCTCGTCTTTGTTGGAGCTGACATATTTGGAACACTTGGATTTGAGCTGGAACGATTTCATGGGAAGCCCGATCCCGGCTTTCTTGGGTTCCATTCAAAGCCTACGATATCTTAGTATGTCCAATGCACGCTTCAATGGAGTAGTTCCTGATCAACTCGGTAATCTGTCTAGGCTGCATGCTCTTGATCTCAGTAGCGGTCCAAGTGAATATGATTTTCAACTCTCAGTCCGCAACCTTCAATGGCTTTCCCGTCTTTCATCTTTACGACGCCTTGACTTGAGCTGGGTGAACCTTCAAAACGCCTCCGACTTGGTTCAGGTACTGAACAAGGTTCCCTCTTTGGTTCATTTGCGTTTGTCGTCGTGTGGACTTGGTGCTCATGGTAATCCGTTCCATGATTATGTTAATTCCACATTTCTTCAACACTTTGATGTTAGCGTAAACGCACTTCAAGGTCCTGTCCCTGATATTATTGAGCACATGAGTGCGCTCAAAGTCCTTGATCTCTCAGCCAATAACTTCAGTTCTGCAGTTCCTCTGTGGTTCGCTAACCTGAAAAGCCTTGTGCATCTCAATCTTGGCTTTAATAGTTTAACAGGTGAAATCCCAAATGCTTTGGGAAACCTCACACCTCTGACAGTCCTAGACCTGTCTTTTAATTCATTTGTGGGAGGCATACCTCGTTCTTTGTGGAATCTTTGTAACCTGAAAGTGTTAGATTTAGCCATGAACAGATTAAATGGAACAATACCGGACCCTTCTAAAGATGCACATGGATGTATTGGGAGGAGTCTTGAGAAACTGAATTTGAGATGGAACACATTTATAAATCCTTTGCCTGATTGGTTTTCGCAGTTTGCGAATCTAGAAGTACTTGATCTCGCAAACAACTCATTTTACGGTTCGATCCCGGAATCATATGGGAGACTATCCAACTTGAGAATCTTGGATTTCTCTAGAAATCATCTGAATGGAACTGTTCCAGAATCTTTTGGGCAGCTTTCTTCGCTTGAGAAATTGATTCTGTCGACCAATTTCTTGCGAGGAACCATGTCCGAACTGCACTTTGCTAACCTCTCAAGTTTACAGGAATTAGACATTGGTGTCAACTCTTTGGCTTTGAAAGTAAATTCTGACTGGGTGGCCCCATTTCAACTCAATTACATAAACTTGAGATCTTGCAATGTCGGGCCTCAGTTTCCTTCTTGGCTCCGTACGCAAAAAGGTGTCATCACATTGTATCTCTCCAACACAAGCATCTCAGATGTTCTGCCTCCCTGGTTTCCCAATCTGAAGTTTTCCTATTTGGATCTGTCCTACAATTATATCAGGGGCAGGCTGCCAATATTTTCGAAACCGGATTCTGTCTACATGAATCTATATTTGAGTTCCAACAAATTTGAAGGCCCCTTGCCAACTTTTCCTTCTATTGTGAACAGGTTGGATCTCACTGGCAACCTGATTTCAGGTCCATTTCCAGAAGATATTGGCAGCATGACTCCTACATTGGACAATTTACTTCTCTCTGGTAATCAAATAAGCGGTTCTATTCCGCTATCATTATGCAGGATAAAAACCCTGAGAGTTCTTGATCTCTCCAAAAACAGGCTATCTGGTGAGATCCCAGATTGTTGGAATGATTTCAAGATCTTGATGGTTCTAGATTTTTCAGAAAACAATCTGTCAGGGTTCATTCCGGCCTCTTTCGGAAGTGCAACATCACTTCAGTCTTTGCACTTGAGCAACAACAGTCTCCGGGGCGACATTCCATGGTCCCTGAGGAATTGTAGAAGCATGGTTATTTTTGATGGTGGTGAAAATCGATTATCCGGAAATATACCTGGATGGATTGGAGAGAGCATGCTGAGACTTGAAATTCTTCGTCTACGATCGAATATCTTTGATGGCACTATTCCTTTAGAGATATGCCACCTAGCTGAGCTTCAGGTACTTGACCTTGCACAGAATAATCTGTCAGGAATAATCCCCACCTGTTTTGGCAATCTGAGGGGCATGGTTATAGGGGATGTGACAAAAAGTGATATTGGTATCCATAAATGGTCAACTACGTATGGAGAAAACATGGTTCAGTTCATGAAAGGGAAACAGCTCGAATACACCAAAACCTTGAAGTACCTAATTAACATGGATCTTTCGGGTAATAGACTGATTGGAACCATCCCGGAAGAGTTAACAAACCTTGTGAGACTCCGAGGCTTGAACTTGTCCAATAATCACTTGATAGGGAAAATTCCTGACACCATTGGCAACATAAGGTCATTGGAATCGCTTGACTTCTCGAGAAACCAGCTTGCGGGCTCAATTCCATTAAGCATATCTGCCCTGACTTCTCTAAGCCATTTGAACTTGTCCTACAACAACCTGTCCGGACAAATTCCATCAGGCTATCAGCTGCAGACCCTTGATGATCCTTCCATTTACAGTGGCAACCCTCAACTCTGTGGCTTTCCACTACTGAAGTGTGCAAGCGCTGAGCCTCCTCAAGCTCACAATGGAGGGGCAGATGGAAGAAATGGATCTAAAATAGAATGGTTTTACATCGCGATGTCTGCAGGGTACGTGACTGGACTATGGGGAGTCCTTGGAGTCATGCTGTACAAGAAGAATTGGAGAGATGCCTATTTCAACTTCGTGGATGTTGTCAAAGAGAGGATAATTTCAGAATTTATAGAAAAGGTAGCGGCGCCAAGTACAAGGTCCAGGAGCAACCCCATTGAACGGAGCTGGTAAGCAAGTTTTCTTCTGCCTTTTCTTCAGACGAAGGTGCATTCTTTTGTCCTTGCTATGTTGATACCTATAATGATATCTCCTTTCCTTCTTAGTGGATGAAAATTTCTTTTGAACCACATCTATAAGGAGCTTTGTCCTGATATTCCTCCGTTTGAATGAATAGGTGAGCGTTGAGGATATATGAAGATTCAAGGTGAAGACAGTTCTTCAATGGCCACACTTACATTGGAGGGGATCAACTATCAGTGAGGTCGTAGCAGCTCTGCAGAATTTCTGAGTCACACAGAAAGAACTACATTTTCAGCACCGCAATGAGTAGATAAGCTATTTGCATTGGTACAAAGTTTTAGGTCTGAGGTCAATTGGTCTTGTTCTATCTTCTCTTTCGATTAGCATGCACTTCAATATTTCTGAAGTTAAATTCTAGTTTCTGTCAAAATTCAGAATCAACACTAGCAATGAGAAACAGAGCTATTTCTTACCCAAAAAGAACAATAACTGAAGTTATTCTTCTTCCAACTCCCAATCAGATGTTTTGGATTGCGAACTTGTGAGTAGAAGAGAGAGTATAAGAGAGGGAGACGTTTTTCGTTATCTGGGATATGCTCTATGGAATCCATAGAAGCCATGAAGTAAAACTGTAAAACCTGAGCATTCACAGAACCGGATTAACAGTTGTTTAAATTTGTCTAAATTAACAAACATTTTTGTTAATTATCTCTATATTAAATATAACTAAAAATACAAATTTTTCCTTTGCAACAGTGAAATAAATTTTTTTTTTTTTTTGGCTAAATAATATAGATACAGAATTGCCTCCCTCGTTTTCTATAGATAGAAAACCAAAAGATAAAGGACTTCACAAGAAGAGAGGCAGAGTGATATCATGTCAAATAACAAAGAGAGGGCTTTCCTCGCCGTCGGATGAAAAGCATGCACTCGTACCACAACAAGAGGGAAAGCAGTAGCGCACTGGATCCTAACCCCTGTACAAACCCCTAAAACCTCTGGAAGCTCCTTCGCCATGGCAACACCCCCACACCAATCCACTCGCTTGCGAAAACACTAGACCTTAGAAATGATCATCACCGCCCACGAAAACCGCTGAGAGCCATAGCGACTCTACCCAAGAAATAAAATTAGAAGAGAAAAGGAAAATGTTCAGAAGGAGAGTCGCTTCGCTCCTTTCTTCCTCACTCCTCATACCTTCCCTCCGCACCAAACCGATTCCCGCAGCCCAATGCCTTCATTTTCCTCAAATCCCTAACTCTACTTCGAGTTTTAACCCGAATGGGCGTGTGGTTTTTGGGGATTTTAGGGCTTACAGCCTTCTGAGCCTGAACGATTTGAGGGACAAGGTGCCCAGGAAGCAGAAGACGAGGAAGGGCCGAGGCATTGGGTCCGGGAAGGGCAAGACCGCTGGAAGGGGTCACAAGGGACAGAAGGCGAGAGGTTCCGGCAAGCTCGGATTCGAAGGGGGCCAGACTCCGCTTCGCCGCCGGTTGCCAAAGCGTGGCTTCAAGAACCCCTTTAGCCTCACTTTTCAGGTACATTTTGTCGTTTTTTCTTATCTTTTTCAGTGGTAGTTTTCATTTGCTTTCGGAGAAGGTGGCGTGTGAAGGAAAAGGGAATTTTGGGCATGCTGATTGATTTGTCCATATGTTTTTAGCTAATAATTTGGGGCCCAGCTCAATTCAACGGGATCGTTCATTCTCATTTTTTTCCATCTCCAAATTATCTTCCAGTTCCGGGGAGAATTCGCAAAGCTCCGTTTCCATTTTGTTGGGGGGGGGGGGGGTGTTGATAGGTAGATTGGAATCTAGGCTTTTTCCGCCCTCTTTTTACATAGGATAACAGATTTTTCGCTTTGGTTTCTGAGAAAATGGTGGGAAAGAAAGTGCGAGTGAAAAGTTAGGTGTTTTTCGGTTTCTTTGATAGTTTCTGTGTTTTTTTTAAGGTTTGAGATTTGCATTTCACGCTTAGAATTGAGAAGAAGAAAAGTGATTGAAGTGAGTGGTGTTGCTGCTTTTATTTACTTTGTTATAATATATCTCTGGTAAGTGTCAATGTTTGAGGTTAAAAAAGGAAATGTTAAAATATTTTTTAGCTCCGGTTTCTTAGAACAGTAGGGAGGTGATCTATGATTAGTATGCTGTTTTGAGCATTGTTGTCTAGGATAATGAATTATGATTTCCTCCAACCTAGTCCAATAATGTTTTTATGGTTCCCTGTGGACAGAAGATATTCGTTATGACTTACGATTACAGTGGTTTTCAGTTCTATGGTTGGTACATAAACAAACTGCCTGTTAAAAACATTGGAAATGACAATCTTCAACTTGCAATAAAAGGTAGTGGGTTAATCTCACAAAAGTCCTCCCATCGGTTTCTGTTCCCTTTCTTAGGTTTGTTAGTTAAGGAAATAAAATTGGCAATACTTACCAAAAAATAAGTAGAAATGGCAAAAACTAACGTCTTAGTTTTGCTCTTGAACGTTATTTATACTTCAAGCCAATGGTAGTTTTATGAAACTTTTTTTTTTAGATGGATCTCTGTTGCTGCACCAGTTATTCAATAAATGGATCAAATTGAACGTTCTAAGCCAGGATTTTGATACTCATTTTAATTTGCAATTAATGGGACTCCCACAATTCTTCTAGAAACTTTCATTCCTAAAGCTTTAGCACATAAAAATAACCATGTAGTTCAGGAGTTAAATTCTGCTTTGCCTGCTGTGGTTATTTGGTTGGAGCATGACATTTTAACTTTTGAGGATGTTGAGCGTCTGGACCAGTTCGAGATGGTGTTTATAAAATAACTCTTTGAGTCGTGGGGTTTGCTATACTTTAACTTGCTGAATTATTTTCTTTGTTAGATTTTGTCTAGTTAATATTCTTGTATGTTCTCCAATTTGCTTTCTATGCATTTGGATTGTATCTCTTTGCACTTCGAATTGATTTTTGCCTTCTGAACAGAAGAAAAGCTTGTAAAGTAATCTATTTTCGTTAGTGACTCAGTGAACTGTAGTTTCTAGTTAACTTCTAGCCCTGTCACATACAGAGAGCCTTTGAGATACAAGTGAGTATTCGATATAGAAGTAAGGACATTTGGAAAAATAGTGTAACAGCATCTTGCTCTAGGTGCTTATTTCCTTTTGCAATCCATTTACAAAATTAACCCTTAAGCGATGACTTTGGCTGGAAAATTTGAGTGCCTTTTTTTAGTGGGTTTAGAGGTCTATTGGCTTGATACTAGCATTCACATTCTGCATAAGGAGCCATGTCAGTGCTACCAATCTTCATTGACGTGAGACTAGTACAGTGACTGGATTGAGTGATATAAATTAGATAGAAGAAGAAAGACACTTGGGATAAGTCTTAAAAGTGGGGGTTATTCCTCTGCTTTTGGTTAATAGTAATGCACTTGATTTCAAGCTTATATGGTGGACTATATTCTACAACATTTTGAAATTATTTGAAAGTTGTTGAAGTAATGAGCTTGCTAAAAAGCGGAGGTGTCTTTTTATGTATGGGGGAGTGCTGATCCATAAGTAGTTACTTGTTCTCTGACTTAGACTTTCTTTTACTACCTATCAGATAACCCAAAAGACTCCCCCTAGTAACAAAAACGAAAATGTAATCAGGTCATTGGGCCTTGGCTTGGTGGACAAAGGGGGTGGCTTTGGGATTTGTCAGGTTTGGTTCTTTCGAAACTGACTAACTGAGTATCGATAAAGATCACGACTTAAAAGGTCCCACTTGATTGATGGATCAAAAGCTATTTGCTATTTTGGGAAATGACCTGCCAAAGTGGTCAGGTGATTGAACTCTATGGCATATGCCCATTTCAGGTATTGAGTTAGCAAAACTAAGACAACATTATTGCGGAGTCTGCTCCAATATCCCTGTCAGAAATTGGGCCATGGAATGAGTTTTGCAAATTTCATGGGACCTGGGACACCCACTTGATCGTTCGGTTATTGTTGCATAGCCATCTCTATGCTTTAGGGACCTGGCATATCTCTTGTAAAACTTTCTTGTCAAATTTGCAAGCTTGATAGTAAATTTCAACAATTTGGTGGTTTTAGCAAACTTTACTTTGTTCACTTAGAAGCTTTTGCAGGAAGATGTCTTGTTTTTTTCGTTTTTGTTGTTTCTGAGTTACATCGAAATCAAATATCTCATTATCTTCTTGGTTTGGATATTGATATTTTGTCACAGAATTAATTCTGTCAGAGGAGCTCTTATTATCAACTTTCCTCTCTTGTTATTTTCGATGGGTTAAATTTTGGTCTTTTTTGTCGCTACGTTTCTTTCAGTTCACTCTCTGATAGCTGCTTGCATATAAATGCCGAAGTTATAAAAGGTTTCATCTTTTCTGGCAGCCAGTAGGGTTGGGAAAAATTGCCAAGCTTATAAATGCAGGAAAGATAGATTCATCTGAATTAATTTCAATGAAAACACTCAAGGTACAATGACTATCTTTTCTGGTATTGAGCCATTTCCCTCGTTTGCTTTTGCTCATTCTGGCTGCAATCATTTCAATAGGATACAGGGGCAATAGGGAAACAGATAAAAGATGGTGTAAGATTGATGGGACGTGGTGCTGAACAAATCAAGTGGCCAATTCATCTGGAGGTACATCTTTATCTTAGGGCTTCTCCTTTATATAGCTAAGGCGTCATTCTTGATATGCTCTTCATTGTTCTGGTATTGAATTTGTTGTTTCTCTGTCTTGTGTTGCTTTTGTTGACCCGGTGGAATGAGAGTGCCTCACCATTTGAACCAGTTGTCTATCTAAAATGAAGAATGATGTCTTCCATACATACATTAGGGGGCATATAAGCAGATTGTATAGTAGAATGCCACAGTTTTTCACCTGGGGTGCAGGGAACTCTATTCAAAAAAAGTTCCTATGATTCTTCATGTCAATATTCGGAGGGATAGGTTATTTTATGACGCTGTATTTTTGAATTGCTGCCTGGATTGTTGAATCATAGGAGTCATGATTTGCCAATATCTTAAAATGTTTGGACTATGCCTTTGAATTTCTACATCTGATGTAGATGGGCCTAAGCTATATTTTTGGTATTGCTCATATTTATGTGTGGAAAGCTTGGAATACAACATCATTCTTACAAATGAAGTTCACAGGTTTCTAGGGTCACGGTTAGGGCAAAGGAAGCAGTTGAAGCTGCTGGTGGGTCTGTCAGAAGAGTGTACTACAACAAATTGGGCTTCCGAGCTTTGCTAACGCCAGAGTGGTTTGAAAAGAAGGGCAGGTTGTTGCCAAGAGCAGCTAGGCCTCCCCCGAAACAAAAGGATAAAGTCGATAGCATTGGGCGATTGCCTGCCCCAACCAAGCCTATACCCTTTTCTTTTGAGGAGCAGGAAGCATCCCCCAGTTCATCCGCTTAAAATAAACCAATCAATAGGTTCCTTGGCACACTTTTTTCAAATTTCTATTTTTCCGATGATAAAACTTAAGCAGATTTTTTTTTTCCTGCAAGATTTTGGATGAAGTGATTCATGTTCTTTGTATACGCTAGTTTTCTGTGCTTCAAAACCAAATCTGAATTAACGGCTAGGAGAATGCTTTTGAGCCATCAATGAAGTCAGGAAAGCATCGGACTTTGTCATTATCTTTCCTCGTTTCAGAGCTTTTCATGTTGAATTCTTTGTTTAAAACAAGATGAAGCGCTCAATACCTATTGAGTCCACGATTTCTTGGATTAATTGGAACCAGTTTGTGAGAAGTTTAACTTATCATCACTACATGAAGGGAATGTCTGTTTAAACCAGTTTGTTATGTGATTAGATTTGTAATTTACACCTTTAATCCTTGGCGTGGTTTTATTGTTTAGACATGTAAAATTTGAGATACAAGTATTTCTTTTTTTAGAATCAAAACCAGATGATGCAGATTCTGATGTGAACAGACAGATTACTTGAGTCTTTCACAAGTGAAAAAATTCTTAAAAAAAAAAAAAAAAAAAAAAAAAAAAAAAAATTAAAAAAAAGAAAAAAAAAATCACCAACCCCCCCCCCCCCCCCCCCCCCCCCCCCCCCAAAAAAAAAAAAAAGAGAGAAAAAAAAAAAAAAAAAAAAAGGCTTCTTTTTTTTTTTTTTTTTTTTTTTTTTTTTAATGTTTTGGTGACAAATTTTTCGCAATCACTTTTTAACAATTTTAATTTTTTTTTAGTCAATTTCAATAAAATGTATGATACATACAGCCAATCCAAACACAGCCTTAATAATAATAATTAAAAAAAAAACACACGCGCGAGCACACACAGAGCCTTAATAAAAACAAATAAGTTATGACAATTTTTCCTTTTACGCGTTAAAGTTCAATTTGGTTCAGGAATCGCATTTAATGGTTAACGAATCCATAAAAAATCTGGGCAGATTTGGCAAAAAATAGGAAATTTCCAACAGCACTATTAGGGCTGGGTAACGGTAGTACCGGAGCCAAAATTTAAAATTCTGACTCTGGTTTCGGTCCAGCAATTACCTGAATTCTGATAATTCCGATAGCGGATACCGGAATTCTAGTATAGATTATTTGGTCTATTTAAAAAAAATAAATAGAGAGATCAGAGAGGTGAGAGAGAAGAGATTCACAATAAATCCATGATAAACAGATTCACAAAATGCCCACTCCTATCCAAATTTCAAAATGACAAAATCCAAATCCAAACACAATTACACAAATTACAGTAAACAGATTCACAACAAAAAATAAACAGATTCACAACAAATAAAAACGAAAAAATTAGTGAAATTTGTTGTGAGAGAGGTTGCGTCAGCAGAGAGGTAGAGAGGTGTAACACTGTGCTGCTGGCACGTCGTGGGCCGTCAGCCGTGGAGATCAGAGAGAGCGAGAGACAAAGAGAGCTGAGAGAGAAGAGAGAGTGAGAATTGAGAGACAGAGGTCAGAGAGAGAAAGGCAAGAGAGCAATGCTGCAATATGACTCAATTACAGTGAGAGAGAAGCTCGTCAGAGACAGAGGGGAAAGCGGAGAGGGAGGAGGCGAGAGATTAGAGAGGAGAGGAGAGAAATAAAACTGTCTCGCCCTGGGGAGGGGGGGAGGGGTTAAGTTGTGACCCTTGGTCTAGTGAAACTGTCCTGGGGGGGTTAAGATGTAACCCTAGACCAAAACTGTGCGTTTTGGTTATAATATATATATTTTAAAAAAAACCCGATATCGAAATTCCGGGAGGAAATACCGGTACCGGTTCTAATATTTGGTCATATACCCTACCAGCTTTGGCTTTGGTTTCGGGCGGTGACCAAAATCAATACCGGTACCGGCGGACAAAATGCCCACCCCTAAGCAGTGTGAACAAAATCTAATATAGTTTTTTTTTCTAATTTGCACCCTCCAACTTACTTATCAAGATACTTTGCAATTTGTTGTCACTTTGTTATTCGAAGAAAGATAAATACATTCAATAAACCTTACATCATTTAATACTGTCTATATAAAATTTCAGATAATATAAATAATATAATAAAATCAACCTATAATATCTATCTATAATGCAAACAGTAAATTACAGCAACTCATCATCCCAAATTACATATGCCTCACAAATACGTAAGCGATACAACCACTGCTGAAGCAAGCGGACCAATCTTTATTTTTTTTCTATTTTTAAGTACGCGGACCAAACCTTTTTATTTTATTTTTTAAGTAAGCGGACCAATCAAAACAGTGGATTCCTTGCTAAGCTTCCCAGCCAAGAAACTTCACCACACTATTATAAACCCTCCCAAGTCGCAAATACCTCTTACGCTTCTCACTTTCTCTTTCTCTGTTTCGCTCTCTCTCTCACTCTCCCCTCCGTGGGTCTCCCTCGCTTCTGGTACGGTCTCTAGGGTTTCTTTCTCTTGCTCTCTATCTGGACATTTTCTGTTATTCGCTTTTGATTTCGCTTGGGTTTTAGGGTTTCTGTCTCGATGTCTGTCGTTGTTTCTTGCATTTTTGGTTTCCATGTTTGATCTCAGCGCGTGATTTTCATCTCCTAGGGTTTTTTTTGGCTTCACACTTCCCCTTTTGTTGTTGGGCTTTTTGGCTTTTGATGATCGGATTTAAATAATCTTGACTGGTTTACAATCTGGGTTTGCTTTCTTTCGAACAAAATTGGGAAAATTTTATTGTTTTTTTTATCATTCGTTTTGGTGTGCTGTGACAGGCGATTTTGGTTAGTTCCATATCGATTTGGGTTGTTTCTGAGTGATTGTCTGCTTTATATACGTCTCCATGTAAAGATCCTCTGTTTTGATTTCGATTTCGTGAAAGCTCTGTTATCCTAATCCGCAATTTGAGATTGTTTTAGGAGTTTTGGGTGTTTCCAGGCTATTGTGATGATCTTCTAGAGTTCTATGTTCCATAAATGATAAACCTCTCTGGATTTTCTTCCAAAACAAAAATTGCTTAGTTGGTTGGTTTATGTTCTTATTCAGCGCATGGTGTATGTTTTTGGGTTTTTTGGGGTTGCGTGTCTAATAATGTTCATAGCAGGTCAGTCATTGCGCACCAAATGTCTTTTGATCTCAACGAGAAATATTTGTCAATTATTCGGTGGGACAGTGGTTTCATGAATCGGGGGAGGCTCTGGTGTTCCTGGAAGATCTTGTTTCGGCACTGGACTTGACGGTTTTCTTTCTCCTTTTTCTGGAACGCTTCGTTCCCTTTTTAGTCATAGTAGAGTTAATCGACTGTTTCTGTGAAAGAAGGAATTTATTTTGGATTTCGTGATGGGGAAGACATCTCTGATGCCTCCGGGGTTTCGATTTCATCCAACTGATGTTGAGCTGGTTATGTTCTATTTAAAGAAGAAAGTATTGAGAAAAAGGCTCGGTTTTGAAGCCATTGCAGTGGTTGATATCTACAAGTTTACGCCGTGGGATCTTCCAGGTACCTGAGCAGACTATTATATACTTTCTTTTTGTTTGCATGATAAGTGTTTTGTACTTTCTTTGTTTGTTTCTAACAAAAGTGTGCTTGCTCCTTTATCAGATAAATCAGCTTTGAAAACCGGTGATCTGAAATGGTACTTCTTTTGCCCAGTCGAAAAAAAATATTCAAATGGGGCTAGAATGAATCGTGCGACTGAAATTGGGTACTGGAAAACAACTGGAAAGGATAGACCCGTTAATCACAAGGAAGAGTTGGTGGGTTGGATAAAAACTTTGGTTTTCCACACTGGAAAAGCACCCAAAGGGGAGCGAACGAATTGGGTTATGCATGAGTACAGACTTGAAGATAAGAATCTCCCTGAGACAGCAGCTTTTCAGGTAATTATTCTTGGTTTGGTTGGCAGTTTGATTTATTTTTTCATATTAGCTGATCGCAGTATGAGTTATCTTCTTCTCGGTGCTAGAGATTCAGCGGACATAATGCATGTTCCTACAAACAGCATGTGCATGTTTAGCCTCCTTGTCCGTAGTTTGTTCATTTATGCCCACCTATATTTAGGCTCGGTTAGAATTCGGGGGCACATAGGTTAGCAAACCAAAGTTGTGTACATGGAATCCCATGACCTATGATCTAGGTGTAATTACTGGACTTGTCAGAAATTGGAGATATCCTAAATTTGAGTCATGCTGGCTATTACTTGCCACTTTAATGCAAGGTTCTTGATTTTTTTGTAGTTGTATTTTCCTCTGCATCCGAATCTATGGAAAAATTTAACAAAATTGTCTACCTTCGGTGTTTGTTATGTGTCAAGAATACTCGGAAATGATACACTCTGGTACCTGTTTGTTTGGGATGCTGCAATTACACTTTAACACTGTTTTTTTCCTCCTCTAGTTACTCATAGCAATAGTCTTTTTTCTGGGTCATCTGGCCCATACATTGTAAATGCTGGAGAAAATAGAACAGCTACTTGACAACCATAATTTCTATTTGAAAGGTTTCTTGTTGGTTCAGTTTTCTATTCTGTCGAACCCAGCATAGTGGTGATATGCGTTAATCTCTTCATTCTGTTATCATATATCAATCTTCCCAATTTATAGCCTTTCCATTTTCCCACTAGATTAAATAGGTGCAATGCAGGAATATTGCTTTTAATAATTGGCCCTAAAAAGCTGTATCCTTCAAAATTTGGGAGCACTGAGGGCGTTACTTTGAGTACTTCTTTTGCTTAAGAGACAAAATAATAATTTCTTCTTTACTCTTTCCCATTGGCAAAAAAGGAGAAAAAAAAAAAAGCAATACAAAACAAAAAGGAAATGGGTAGAATAAATAATTTTGTCCCCTTAAAGGTTGGATTTGCCAAGATGGACAAATTAAATAGGACATAAGGGAACATGTGATAACTCGTTTTGAATCTTTTGAAGCACTAGTGCTTCTGGTCACATTTTATATGCTATTTCCATTTCTTTTCCTGCATGTGTAAAACTGATTGATGGTGTTATGGTGGCTGTATTTGAATCAATCATTGTTGTCTGTCTTGCAGAACAATTATGTGCTTTGTATGATTTTCATGAAGGAAGGCCTGGGCCCAAGGAATGGTGCCCAGTATGGAGCGCCATTTAAGGAGGAAGATTGGGATGATGAAGAAATAGACTGTGTAGAAGCTGGCCCTTCTGCTGCTGGTTTGTCTATTTCAACTCATGTGTTGCCTAGTAACTGTAGCAGTTCCGTTATCACTGGCACCTCGTTTAGGTGTGGCACAGTTTCTGAGTCAGATTTATGTGAAACTATACTATCTGAATGCAAGAGGCTTAAAGCAACTTGCTCTAATGATGTTCCTGAGTATCAAGTTCCCAGTGAAAGTGATAATCTTCCAGCAGTGCTTGGTAATAATGATGAGCTGATTTTTGATCCAAAATATCAATTTCCCAGTGAAAATGATATTCTTCCAGCTGAACTAGCTCCTAATGACGTGCTGCTCTCAATGCTTGATTCCTTTACCGAAGATGATACACTGCTTTCAAATGAAGACGACAAAACTAAGGTATGTGTAAACCTTTGCTCTTTTTCTTTTGTATCGGGGACCTAGTGGTAGTGGATATTTCAAGCATGACATTTTTTTTTCTAATGGTCACTTTTTTTTGTCGTTTTGGACATGTTCAGGGTTTTGAACATTGCTAAATTCTGACCTAGTACATTCATGTGTTTGATGTGGTAGTCACACACATCATTCATTTCCATTAATTATTGAAAATTAATGATCAATAAAATAAAAGAGTAGTGAAAAAAAGCCTAAACTGCATTTTTGGGTTGGTACATACTTTTCCGTGCAAATATAGGAGTACAAGTTCTAAGAGATTTTTTAAATGAAGATGAAGATTTAGTTACTGAAAGTATTCAATGATAGTTAGTGCTGTAGTTGTCTTTTCTGTTCAGTGTATTGTTCTTTTTTGCTTGCACAGACTATTTTTGAAGTCTATCTTAATGGATGTGGAATTTGTTTATTTATTCTGCAGAATCTCTGTCATGATGGAAATCCAGAAGGTACAAAGTATGATGGATCTGATATTTTCAAAGACTTGGGAGATCTATCCCATTTGGACGGTGGTCTAGCCAACTGTTTCAATATTTACGATCTTGATCAATTGCTAAGGGAAGGCTAGTTCAATTTGCGGGAAGTTAAACTTCAAGTACAATATGATTTGTTATATCACTCAAAAGGAAGTTAGAAAATTCTTATGTTGGATAATTGACAACTTGCCCCTTGTTTCCTTGTTCGGGGCCATTGGTTCCATTGATCTTTGTCTTCCAATATTCATTGTCTAGAATATATGATGTCGCCTATGACACACTTGTTTTACTTTTCCAAATAACACTGGAACATATCAGAAGGTGGGTGAAGCCGGCCTCTCTAAGATGTAGATCTAGAGAGAGACCCTAGAAAAGCCAACCTCCAGGCTCCAGCACTTGAACCCCCTTTCGTCTTCCAAACTTCACCGAATTGTTTCCGAACGGAATCTTCCGAATCTGGCGACGCCTCACTTTTGTCGATGGGTTTTTTTTAAGGCGAAGCAACCCACGGCGACCGAACCCTTTTTGATCCCCTCACTGGACACGCCATTGGATCGAAATCTATGGCCTTCAATCTCCATCTCTCCGCCTGTTCAGCCTCCATCTGGTAGGCAAGTGGCTCGTCACATGCACAACCGTCTGTCAACTTTTGCTTGGAGCCCTTGCGTGTTCCTCCTTCCAGAAGAGCTCTCCGTGGGCAGCGGGATCAAGTTGCAATCGGCATCCTCTCATTGGTGGGCTTCGCCGCCTCAAGCAGGAGTCAAGCGACCGAATTAGGTTTTATGGACCTTGGGTCCACTTTCTTTTTGTAGGCTTTTATCCGTTTGAACAGTTTTCAGCCCACTGAGTTCTGTTTGTATAGGGCCTTTTTTTTTTTTGTTTTGTTGGTGAGTTGATGAAATGCTGCCGCTCAAACTCACCCAAAACAAAAGAAAAGAAATGCCACCGCTTGCTTACAAAACAAAATAGGTGAAGACCGCGACAGCTTGCCACGCGTCTCTATCACACGACCTTTTAGAAATAAAAGAATTTTTACTTCAATAAAATATTTCTTTCGTTACTTTTCACTTTAAATAATTATAAAAATAATCTCTTTTTACTCTCACCATCCATGCACCAAAATTTTCACCATCCCAACCATAAAATCCACAAAACCTAACTCAAAACTGAACTGCCGCGCTCTGTGTGACCGTGAAGTCGGAGAGTGTAATAGAGAGAGACAGAGAGAGATAGAGAGGTTGGGTGCGGTAGCAATGGATTTGGCTGTGAGTAACCCACTGTATTGCTTTGCCTCGAAGGTTCCAGGGCGTCGCTCTCCAAAAGTTGGGGCTTTCATAGTCAGATGCTCCGTTGCTCTCTCCTCCGACGGCGCTGCCCTAGGTAAGCCCTATCGTCCCTCGTCCCTGCTCATTTTGATTTCCAGCTATTCTTATTTGCTATCATATTATTGTGTGCGCCTTTATTTGTTTTAAATGTGTAGCTCCAGTTTCTGGCATGAGACCGTTTGCTTCTATTGGATGCAACAGACTTTGGGTTCCCTGTATACTATTTGGTAGTCCGCGAAGGATGTCAATAACTAGCCTAGGGTTCCTCCATGTCTGACACTCTCCTGTTCTCATGTTCATGTTGTTGCATGTACTTTTGCATGGTTCAAAAAATTTAAAAATGAATCTATCCTCAAATGGTCTTGGGCTTAGGGGCGTAGGTCCGCCTTTAAAATTTGCGCATCATGTAGTAGGCGGTTAGCCCTTTGGTATATGCCAGTTGTTTGGCAACATAGATTTTAACATTTGCTGTCCTCACAATATGGGACTCGTTATCATTTAATTTGTGGATCTTGTCAGAACCAATAATTATTTTTGCAATATCTTTCTCGGTGATGAATCTCATCTTCTTTTTCTGTTCTTTCCTCTCTCTTTTTTTATCCCATAGGTGATTTTCTAGGAGAAAGTAAATTACAAATAAATCACCCATAATTGTGCAAATTTGTATCCCTGCCCATACTCATGGTACTATGAAATTGATTCAATCTTATGTGTGGACTCTTTAGGATGGGCGGAAAGACCTTGGAAGACTTCAGATGCTAGACTTGTGCTTGAAGATGGTTCAATCTGGAGGGCCAAGTCATTTGGTGCTTCAGGAACGCAAGTTGGTGAAGTGGTTTTTAACACATCTTTGACAGGGTGAGCTGATTTCTGAATTCTTTAGTATTGGATAGGAAGTACCAATGCATTGTTGTTATCTCGTGAGCATTTTTTCCCGTATATATGATTTCCTTTGTAGTGTAAGCTCAACTTTCCTCGGGCGCTCTTCCATTGAGTTCGATTGTTTCAAATAGATTACCTTTTCCATGATCTAGGAGTAAACTTTCTTGTCATTATTGATGGTCTTGTGATGCCCTGGCAACTTGTTCATTTCAGTTTAGTCCAAAGCCACTTCTGGTTACAGTTTATCTTATACAAATAACTGGGTTACTTGAATATATTTCTGTATATCTGGTAAGGAACTGATGTCTTATTGTAACAAAATTAAGTGTGAAAAGATGCATCCACTATTGCAGTGTTGTTCACAAGGGCGTGTTGACAGTCATCAATGAATCTGTTATTCGGCTACTAAAGACAGGCATAAGAAGCAGACTTATATATTGTATCCACATCCACCTGGGATCGAACGGATTGCTATGCTGATCATACATGCTGATTATGGGTCAAGTGCTCTCCTAGAAATCATATCTGATTTTGGAATTAGAAAATTATTTTGCATAAGATCACTGAATTTTTGGATAGGGTTGATTTGAGTGTTACTTTCATGATCTTATCAACCTATTAGAAAATCAACATTCTCGAGCAATTCTGGATCGTTATGAACTTTTGGTGTTAGGTAATCATAGTTGCTCACTTGGAGATCTCTGACTTTTGTGGTTAATAGAGACATTTTTGGGATCTCTCGCTTATTGGCAGGATCTATATGTCAGATAGGGAGGTTTGAGATCAATGGATTTGGGACAGGGTGAGCATGTCCTATGGATGAGGTTGTGGAGGAGCATCAAGGTTTGTAGGATGCTTTCTTCACTTTGTTTGTTTTGCTGTGGGGCTGGTAGTAAGGTGGAGTTCTGTTATGATTTCGGTGTGCTGATGTAGAGTTAAAGGCTTCATTTTTTAATTGATTTTTGGTTACAGTAGCTAAGGAATGTTCAGCTGCATTACAGCTTGGAAGAAGCTCAACATTGGAATATTAGATTCCTGATATTCTTTCACAAGTGGGAGCTTGAATTGTAATCAAACCTTCTCTCCAGTTGTTGTGTTAAGGTACTAGGAAGAGTAGTATCACTTTAGATGGACAGCTATTTTAGGTAAATTATTGACGATAGCTAACTTGAGCAAATGGGAGAAAAATTATCATGGGTAGCTTTGTTTTAAAGAATTTGTGACTGGACCATAGTTCTTCTCCTTTTACAGTTAATTATGGCATTACAATTGTTGTTGTCAGCCCTGTCCTTGTTTGGGTTCCGTTCAGGTGATGCCTTAGACTCTGATGAAGTGTGTGCAAATAAGGAAAGGTAGACTCTACCGTCATGAGAAAGGTTTTTTTTTTTTGGCAGGGGGGGGGGGGGAGGAATCACTGTGCTTTTAGCAATGTAGAGCTGAGTGGTACTCACTTGATTGGCTTCAAGCTTTGGGAATTATACATAACTAGTCATTT
Organism: Morella rubra; assembly: GCA_003952965.2. Taxonomy (NCBI): domain Eukaryota; kingdom Viridiplantae; phylum Streptophyta; class Magnoliopsida; order Fagales; family Myricaceae; genus Morella; species Morella rubra. The sequence continues at coordinate 35,942,334 of CM025855.1, forward strand.
GAATTTTCAATTCTAATTTGCTTAGATGATTATTTATAATCATCCACTGTATCACTTCTTTTATTTTGCAGGTATCAGGAGATTCTTACAGACCCTAGTTATGCTGGCCAGTTTGTCCTAATGACTAACCCTCATATTGGCAACACTGGTGTAAATTTTGGTGGGTGAAATTCGTAGTTTTGATCCTCACAAATCTGAGGTCTTGGCTACTATTCACATGATTTCTCCTGTCTTTCATGTCAGATGATGAAGAATCAAAGCAATGCTTCCTTGCTGGTCTCGTCATTAGGAGTTTAAGTATCAGGTACACTTGTTAATACTCCTTGAGAACTTCATCTTAGCAACTTTTTCAATTGAGTTGTGCTCACCTACTATTAAATCTCGTTTCCAGTACATCAAATTGGAGGTGTGCAGAAACTCTTGGTGATTATTTAGCAGAAAGGAACATCATGGGGATTTGTAAGTCATTAAACATCGCATGAGCTATTTTGTCACTAATACTTTGATGATGCACCAAGTTTTACATCCTTTGCTTTTGATGCTATTCCATTATCTTACAGATGACGTTGACACACGTGCAATCACCCGGAGATTGAGGCAGGATGGAAGTCTCATCGGTGTTTTGAGCACGGAAGCGTTGAAAACCGATGACGAACTATTGGAATTGTCCCGCTCATGGGATATTGTTGGTAAGGGTCTCATGTAGTTACTTGACCTGGGTTTGCATATAGAACCGAGAGTTTTTAAGTCCATGTTTTTCTTCCCAAAAAACTGAATACATAGCCTTCTTGCTTTAAATTTGCAGGTGTTGATTTAATAAGTGGTGTTTCATGCAAGGCGCCTTATGAATGGATTGATAGAACAAAGTCTGGTTGGGATTTTAACTGTGATGGGAGAGACAGAGAAGATTTCCGTGTAAGTTTCATTAGAGATTTGCTAAAACCCCCTGTCATCATATGGCCATTCACTCTGATCTCTATTGTGTTTGTATGTGGAATGAAGATTGTTGCATATGATTTTGGGATCAAGCATAATATCCTTAGGCGGTTGGCATCCTACGGCTGTAAGATTACAGTTGTCCCGTCTATGTGGCCTGCTTCGGAGACTTTAAAGATGAAACCTGATGGGGTTCTCTTCAGCAATGGTCCTGGAGACCCTTCTGCAGTTCCTTATGCTGTTGAAACAGTGAAGGAAATACTGGGAAAGCTTCCTGTTTTTGGAATTTGCATGGGCCATCAGTTACTTGGCCAGGCATTAGGTGGCAAAACCTTTAAAATGAAGTTTGGCCACCATGGAGGAAATCATCCAGTTCGCAACCTTCGGAGTGGCCATGTTGAGATTAGTGCTCAGGTATGGATATTTCACCTACTCTAATGATTGACAAGGTATTCATCTGTTTGCAGCTATTTAAAATCATGTGAGAACATTTACAAATTGAAAACTTTCTCTACGGAGGTCTTTATCATAAAGAATTTACAATGTGGCAGAATCACAACTATGCGGTTGACCCGGCATCACTCCCAGAGGGCGTGGAAGTAACTCATGTCAATCTTAATGATGGAAGCTGTGCTGGCCTTGCCTACCCAGCATGGAACATCATGTCTCTACAATACCACCCTGAAGCATCCCCAGGACCTCATGATTCAGACTATGGTAATGGAAGTTCCTTTTGCTATTTTACGCATTCGTCAGCAACTATAGAATCAATTTTATCTCGTTTTGAAAGTTACTATCAACAATTGTATTAGAACCTCGAGAGCATTGTGCAGATCTCCCATTTAATGCTTCTTTCTAGCCTTTTGTTGCCTATAACAATTGATGCTGTACAAGATTACATCTATCACAGTATTGACATAAGGTGTTCCTGCGACAGCTTTCCAAGAATTCGTAGAGCTGATGAAGCGGGCAAAGCAAAATGCATAAGCGCTATCTGCGTCAACGTACATGTAGGAGCTTGTGAGGGTTCAAAAGGTGGTGGTTAATCAGCCTCTGCTATTGTCCATGAAGCTCATTTCTGTTGTGTGGAGAATGCGTGGTGTTGTATTGTCAATTTTTTAGAGATTGTGTTACTAAAACGCTCGACAATTGGCCAAATGGAAAGTTTACTTGACGGTAAATACCAGAATGGATGACTTAAAACATGCCTCTATGGTCTAAAGGTCCGGGAGTTGATCATTTGAAATTGCTTACGACATGGCTACATTCCATTTCACTAGAGCACCGTATGATATGGACTCAACTGGAAATTGGAAACTGGTCGACGACAATCGTTGGTCTGCATCGATTGACCTAAGTCTGTCGCTCTCTCTTTCTCCAGCCAAACTCCTGCTACAATTTTCACCTCTTTAATGTTTGTATGGAGTGCTCTGGTTCTGCATTTTGGTTTCTATGAAGGGCTTGTTTGGAAAACCAGTTTGGTTTTAGTTTTGGGTCCAAATTTAACTTTAAATTTTTTGTTTAAAACTAGTTTTTAGATCAAAACTTGCTTGTCTGGGTATATTTTGGATCTGTTTTTATTATCCTTTATCCCAAAATATCATATATACTTTTTCTGATGATATATCCAAAAAAAAATAAACTGAAAAAGACCCAAAAAAAAAACACTCCGCGCTGCTGCTGGTGGCCTCCTGGGAGTCGGCGTTAGGCCTTGCAGTGGTTTTGTGAACACGAGGGTGACGTGCGGTGGCGAAATGTATACTGAGAACTTCTTGATTAATATGAGACTTTAGGAACGTAGACTGCACTCTTCTGCTTTTACAACATCTGTTGTTTTCTCGACTCCGTAAGCTACATCGTGGGAGACAACTTTCTTCTTCTAAACTCCGTCCTTTGATACAAGGCGTTATTGTTTTCTAGGTTTCTTGCACGACCACAAAAGACTTCACTCTCTGAAGCTGAAAGTAACATTTCTGTTGCTGAATCAATGAACTTACTCCTGGAAGTGAAAGTTATGATCACTGGTGCTATTTTTGGAGTTTACAGAAGCATTTGTGTTGACATTCATCCGGTCACCATCGAACGCATTCACAGAATCCATGGATGATAGAGTCCTCCTTTTGATTCTTTCCGGAAGGATGATTTGCTATTGTCGGTTTTACACGGGGCAACTATTTGAAGGGAAACTATTGTGTACGGAGTGTGTATTTTCCCACAACATTAGCGTATATCAGCGTTTGGAGCAGGAATGTAGAATTTATGCAGCATGGTTTGCTGCCACTTTGTTGTTGAGTTTCACGTTATATTATGCCTAATGGAGGTTCACCCACTTTCTCGGTTGGCTTCCGGTCATAACAAGTTATGTTCGAGGTTGTTCGTGCTTTCTCTCTTCTATTAAACGATATGCCACAATTTCCAGGAAATTCAGACAAGAAATTTCAAGACCATTCAGATGAGACAGATCTCTCATAGCCGCGGGTTAATTTAAACAATGGCTTCCCATTTTTTTTTTTTTTTTTTTTTTTTTTAGCAACATGGGACCCCCATTAAACAACTGCTCTGCAAAAACAGCAGAGTCATCACAGTTTACAATGTCAGGGGGTACATCGCCAACCCGAAAATTACCAGAAAGCACAAAATCCATACCCCATTTTGCTAAGTTATGCGCCAGGCAATTTCCTTCCCGTGGCGTCCAGATAAACTTCCAAGAGTCATGCTCAAGCATAATCTTCCTAATGGTGTCGACTTCACCTTAAAATCAGCCAGTCAGGGGGTCTGTCCAGGTTTGAAACTTCATTAACCAACTCAAGAGAATCGCCCTCCACAACAACACCTACCTTGGAATTCCTCAACTGGCTTCCCTTTTCAGTTCGGACATTCCCACTTGAGGCCCTTAACTATTGCCAACTGCTGTATGGGCAGTGTCATAGTGTCTCCCATAGCTTGCATCGGCTTCTGTCAGTGCCGCACCCTAAATGTAGGCTCCGTACATGGGCACAACCTGATAAAGCATTATTTTTGGGCACAGCTTTCCTCATGTCTCCTTAATGTGCCTAAATTTAGTGTTTGGAATTTTGCATCTAGTGTAGCTCAAATACATAGCTAGACTAACACGTCATAGGAAATTAGAGTTATGTTAGCTGGAATGTGACACTGGAGATAGTCAAATTGGGGCAAAGATTATTCAAAGCAAAGTTCAGGGGCATTAAGCCCATAACAGCAACATCCAAAGCCCGAAGGGCCATACACCAATGGCCATAAAAGGCTTGCTTCCCAATAGTCATAAAGGCCTCATACACTTTGCCCTTTTTTCACATTAGGGGAAGGGCAAAATGCATTTACAGTTAGAATGGCAACCATCGGATATGATAATCTGCCTTTGCTGAAACAGGAAAAACAGATGCGCGAAAACAGGTTCAATTTCATGAATGAAGTAGATGCATAATGCGCAGATTTTGATTAATCTAAACAGGAAGATCTGATGGGTAGTCCTGCGGGTGTCTTCTGATGGTCTCTCTCAGCAATTTCTCCTGCTCACAAAGATTGGAAGGGGGAACGTCATATACATCCATGAAAAGCTCAGCGAGTGGAGATTTCTCAACTTTTTCTGCCACTTGAATTGCATGCAATAGCTGTTCGAAAAGGATCACGGGTCAGACACATTCCAGAAATGTATTAGAGAATTAAACAATGGCGCCCCAAAGAGAGTGGCTTCCAAAGAGCAGCCAACCGTAGTGGGAATTCTTGTTCTGTGTCAGTGAAGTAACGAATATGAAATTACACATTTGCAGCTTTTACATGGATTTGACTTCCGAGATATATAGTATTGAGTTATCAAATAATTCAACGTTGACTTATGTACACTATAAAGTGCTCTAGGCTTCTGCTTAGAAAAAAGAAAAACTGTTCTAGTCTTCTGGTATTTGTTTGTTGGTCTGTTTTTGAGCCTATAGGAGAGAGTGATGTCCGAACTAAACATCTTAATTTGTTCCAACCCGTTTTCTTTTGAATTTTGTGTAAATCTTTTGCTTCTTTTTTTTTTTTCTTTCTTTTCCTTTCCATTTCAAAAGTAGTTGTTACACTTGGCTTTGTAAATTTGAACATGCTTTCTTTTGGTTCTTCAAAATACTGCATAGCTTCCTATGTAAAAACAAGTGTTTACCTTCTTCCTGTGGGTGTTATGATATGCTTTCGTTTCGTTAGTTCTTTTTAATCTAGTGGTTTATTCAGCAAAAAAAAAAGGGAATCACTTGAACAATGAAGTTAGTGAAAGTTAATGGTTTGAAAAAGCAGGAAACTGAAAATGATTGTGTAAGTTTTCATAAATTTGTGATCCTTGAAATTTCTTCTGAAAATATCGTATTTCTTACCTGCTTCCTCACACTGTCTCTTAGCTCTATCTCAGCCTCACTGCACCACCAACCGTTTCTTTCAATCCATTTTCGAAATCTAGCTACAGGGTCTCGTGCCAATCTCCACCATTCAATCTCATCAACAGGACGGTACTTGGTGGAATCATCAGAAGTGGAATGATGCCCTACACGATATGTGAGGGCCTGTTTTCAAAAAAAGACGAAATTGAACATCAAATTACAAGATTTCTAGTTGGATCATTAAACCTTTCAGAAGACCCAGTGAGATGAAAAAGTAGATCAGTAATTTACCTCAATCAAGACTGGTCTTTGTTCACTAATTGCCATTTCACGTGCAGCGTGAACTGCACTATAAATGGCTAGAGCATCATTACCATCTACTCGAATACTTCGAATTCCATAACCAAGGCCCCTAACAACGACACCGTCGCCTGCAGGGAAGGAAAACCACAAGCAGGATAGTGTCGGGATTCAAAAAGACAACATATACAAAGACTGTTAGGAATTTGAAAATACAAGAAAGCACAACAAGAGGGAAGGGTACTTCGGAACTGGTCTGAAGTAGGGGTGCTAATAGCCCAGCCATTGTTCCGACAAAAAAAGATAACTGGGACCTCCCTAACTGCCGCAAAATTCAGAGCAGCATGGAAATCTCCCTGAAATTATTTAATATAATCAGTCAACAAAACCAAAAGCTGGAGTCGACAAACTCCTCCCCTGGATTTCTGAGGAAAATTAAATCATTCAGTTAGATTTCCCATTGCCTTAGAACGGTGGCTATTTTTTTTATATTCTAGAATGAAGTCAGAGTACCTAGATTAAGAAGTTACTGCATAAATAGATATGGATCTTGTGAAAATATGTCTAGGCATCTAAGAATGGTCCCATAAAGGGAATAAATAGAAAACTGCCAAAACAAATTGCCAAAAGCGTGCAATTGCTTAATATGTTACACATTGCTGAACCTCCCCCATCAAAAATTAACAGGGGTTTCTGTGCAGTTATATGTTCACCTCACTTGAGCCGCCATCACCAAAGTAAGTAATAACACAGGCGTTTCTTCTATCCATCTTCAAGGAATATGCAGCACCTACTGCATGGGGAAGCTGTGTACTGCATAGTGATAGAAATATTTGTCGCTGTCATTATCTCCAGAAAGACTCCAAAACGTTTGACATAAACAGGACTAGCGCTATGTGCATGGTTGGATGGTCCATGGCCCCCAAAACTTTATAAAATTTATAGCTGTAAACTCTTTATATGAGCTATAATTTGCAGAGTATATTTATGCCCCATCCCCCCCTTTCCCCCAAGAAAAGAAGTACCCCGTGTTCCCCATATGGACCCCATTTTTTATTCCTTTTCCTTATCACCCTTGCCTGCCCACTCCCACCTTCTGTCTTGAAATTATGGCTTCAACACCGCATATGACAAAAACTACCATGTAGATGGTTTATATCTTACGCAATTGTTGCCGCTACAGTAAAGTAGTTGTGCTTGTTAGACCCATAATGTATAGGCATCTGCCTCCCTTTTCCCTTATCAGCTTTGTTTCCAAAACACTGGTTTGCAAATTCTTGTAAGGTGAAACCACGCCATAATAGGACCCCTGGTTCCCTATACTGCAGAACATAAAACATTTCTTCTTGCATCATTCTCGATCTCTGTCATGTCCAAGGGGATGGGAGCCCTACAAATTTCTACATGTTGGAAGAATAGTGAAGCAAGTGTGTTTGTGTTTGTGTTTGCTTGTGACCTGAGGAAAGACAAGGTCATCAATGGTGAGCGCGGCTGCCGATGCAATGTTGATAGCTTCTTCTCCAATTGTGGTAGCATAAAATGAAATTCTTCCTTGCCTTTGTGCCTCGTAGAAAACAGCATCCATGGTTTGGAGAGTAACCATGTCACTGTACATCTTTACAGCAATTTCCTCACTGACCTATGAGAGCCCATGATGGTGTTTTGGGTCAGATTTATGTTGAAACAGAGAGTAAGAAGAGAAAAACTCCATTTTGAGAGCACCTCTTTAAATTTGCTGCAGATGATGAGCTGCCCGTCATTGTCCAGGACCTGATAGCAATGTGCCCGTTCTGCAGGGGATTCAGATATAAACCTCATCTCGGTAGTAAATGCAACCTTTCCTCCAGGGAAATCTAAGACCTGCCACAAAACGGACCTTCAATTAGTGCAGATATTAAAAAATAAAAATCCACAAAACACAGACTACAAAAAAAAAAATAGTTCAAAAGTAATAAAAACAACAAAGAAAAAATAGTTTCCATTTCCAAACCTTCTATGCCACAGTTGGAAGAAACTACAGAAAAATCTTCTGATGGCATGTGGGGTGTCTTGTTAATTTAGTCTTCTAATACTACCTTCTTTGATGTAATATTATGACTGTAATTGCCACCTATTGACTTCTAATGAAGACGAAGTGGTACACCACAGCTTACTAATCACTAGAATAATGACAGCCAGAAGTCTAACTGGTAAACTTGTTCATGACCTCCCTTCAAATATTATAGCAATTGTCAAAATAATTCAAACTCATTATTTCTCCATATTGCTTCCAGAATGACTCAAAATTTTATGCACATGAAGCAATGGTACAAACTTTTATCATGCCAGCACAAGCCAATAAAAACCAAATGTTTTCATTTCATGAACCATACCTAATCCGGCCAACATGTGTAGTACGGTTTTTCAATCAAGTTGAAAAATCACCTTGCACTCATCTGAAAAGACTGCTTTCTTGCCAGTAATACATGGATAGGGATGCAAGATGGACCAAGGAGGAATGAACTTAAGTGATGAACATTACCTTTGGGTAACAAATAATATCTCCTACATACTTGTCCATACAAGGGGCAACAAAACTGCGTCTTTCACAAACACGACACAAAATAACACCAAAAGAAACTTCCAGTACTGGGAAGACGTATCAAGTTTCACAATCTAATACAAAATTGGAAACTCTGAGCGCCTCACACAATCAGTTTTCTAACACGGTCAGTAATCACCTTACACCAAATCAACGCAGGGGTTTTTTCTATTTTGCTTTTCACAGAGTTTTTTATTCTTGTGTGTAAGTGATGAACCCACATTTTACCAGACAGAAATCCCTATCCCGATAACAGATGCTACGGTGATAGGGTGCAAAAGAAGGGTGTACAACCCAAACGACACTTCAATTTACTAGAAAAAAATCTTATCACGTAGCTCTAGATTATGTACATTCGAAAGCTTGTACTTTCTGTGGCCAAACAGAGGTGTCTTGGGCGTTCATTCTCTGGCTGAGGAAATTACCTTGGATTTAGTTCATGAATTGAAGGGACACAGCGTTAATTGGGTATATTATGAATAACTGAAGCTGTACTCGCTGTCACATTTTGAGAAATTTGCAGTTGCGACTAGTTCCAATGAAGCACATTATAAACCCAGGGATGCTCGCACATGGAGAAAGAGCACCAGAAACTCAATCATTTGAGTGCTAATAAACTGAAAATGCATGATACAATCAAATGTTATAGTTCTGAGCTTTATTAGAGCACAAAAACAAAGCAAACATATTCTTAAAAGTAGAAGTCCACATTCACGGTGTACCTGACTGTGATCAACGTCATTGAGAGAATTCGATTCCTTTTCGGCTTTGACAGACTCGAAACAGTAAGAGGAGAAAAGGGCCTCTCTATCACAGAAATTCTGAGCTGGACCTCTGGGATTTTGAGTACTGGGAGATGTCAATGGAGGTTTTTTATGGCGAGTTAAAGAGCTCCAACAAGAACTTCGGTTGATTGCTGTCGACAAACCCATTGCAGATTTGAGATGATTTACAATACTTCTCGAAGTTCTCCCACAGAAAGCCATTAGGGGAAGTTAATGGAGTCGAAGAGAAGAAGAACTGAATTAAAAGAAGAGAGCTTTTTTTGGGGAGTAAGTAGACAGAGAGTTTTTTCGGTTAGTACGAGATGAAAAGAATGGTGTCCGAATTTTCCTAATTACTGAGGAAAAAAAAAAAACGTTACAAAAGAATCTCAATTAGAGGGTGTGGCTAGTGGAAAGTTATTAGGGTTTCTGTAATTTTTTTATTAGAATTCTATATATTATTTAAAGAAATAGGCATAATAAATAAATAATATATTATTTAATATTATCTATGGCTCTTCAAATTGTAAATTTGGATAAAAAAATATGCATGATTACAATGTAATTAACTAGTTGCTACTTGATCAAAAAAACAAAAACTAGTTGCTACTTAGATCCCAACGTCCAACAAGACCTAAAACAACAAAGACAGTTGATTGAAATAGTATTTTTTGGAGCATGTTTGTACAGCTAAATTTTGTAAAAAATTTAAAACTTTTTAAGAATTTTTAGTTACAAACATGAATTTTGTCATAAATTTTTTAACTTTTTTTGTTTTCACATCAATTAGGTCATTCTGGTTCTATTGTTTTGGTACCCATCTTTACTCTATGCAAAAATATTTGATTTATGATGTCATTATTTAGGCAACTATATTTTTTTTTTTTTTGGGCAATTTGCTCTACTATAAACCTATATATTATGTAAAACCATTCCCTATTCTTTTCTTTTTTTGGTTTTTGTAATGGCTGTAAAATCAAGAAAAGGGTTACCTAGACAAACCATATAATTCAATTAGAAGGGTGGAGAGAGAGTTTATCGAAAGGCCAAAACCTAGGAACAAAAGGATCTAATTAGTTGCAGATTGACAAAGCCTTCTACATGCTTGTGGAATTAAGAGTGCCCTAGAAAAATTACAAATTAAGACTACAAAACGTTATGATTTTCTTTTCTTTTCTCCTTTTCTGGATTTCTCTCTAGGAGCCATTGGGGTTCCAGATCATCTTCTGACAAACTAGTCTCATCGGCTAAAAACGTTGCTGCCGGCTCATGGGCTGGATGTTGCTGTATGGCTGAATCTGATGTCCTGTGCCGGTGCTATCAGGCGTACCAAGCCCCTCTCCTTGAGGTCCCATCCCAATATACTGTTGCACCACCAAAACTGAAACCGTGGCGGCAAAGTCCGATGAAGCTAGCAAGTCCCCTATTGCACCGAGTTCCGGACACTCACTCCAGTCTGTTAGCCCCGCCGTGAGCGGTGAAATCATTCCTTGTCCTCTACCAACAATGAACAGGTCGTGAACGTTGTCCATAGATCTTATCACCGCCACAGTCTCCTCCCCATTGTTCACCACTTTCTCAATGTAGACAATTGTTTCATCGTTGACGTTGCTGATCCTGAGTTCGCTTAGAAGCTCTTCGTCGAGTTGCTTCTCCCGTTCATTGTCCGTTTCCACCGTCAACATCCTGGGGTCGTTGAGGTCAGGCTGCACTGCTGGCTCAGTTGCTTCATCTCCAGGAACAAACCGCATTACAGTAAGGCTTATCCCTGGATGCTCGGACATCCTCCATGCGTAGGACAGGGCTTCTCTGTCATCTGGTCCGCCAAAGAATAGCACAGCTACATGATGAGAGACCTGGTTTGCAGCCAAGCGTGTGGAGCTGTTTAGGCCTCTGTCAACGAGAACCCCGACCGAGCAAGGTGCATTTGCCAGTACATTCTGGTTCACTGTTCGAAAGGCCGGGTTTGTAGCTTCCATTGCACCATCAACGGTTTGTTGTTTGTGGAATGGGACGATTATGAAGGCGACTCGCTTGTCTTCTGCTAAATGGCAGATGTCTTCGTGCATGGTGGAGTAAGGGGAAATGACTGTGAGAGGGTTGACGGAGACACAACCAGCGTGCTGTTCGTAATTCTCAAATGCATTAATGATGTGGTCAGACTGAGCTTGGGTCCGGTTGAGAGCTGGTCGGCCAGATTTTCGGGTGTTGTGGACTATGAGCATGGCAGATGCGCGGCCAGTGAGTTCGACTAAGTGGAGCACGTAGATGCATATTGGGGATTTCTTGGAGGGGTGAGAGGCTTCCAGGAGGTTGATGATTGATGGGACATTTCGGGGGCTGTGGATGCACACTAGCACTCGCAATTCTGCATCTGGTTTCGACCTCTGGATTGTACGTCGCTTGTATGGTATGAACCTTCTTGCTGGCCTGTAAATTGTCGTTACAATGGGGGTAATGATTCCTGTCATAATCACAGCTACAACCACCATGAGAGCAAATGACTGATCGTCTAACACCTGCAAGTAATTGTGGTTTCATCAACTTCGTGCACACAAAGAGATATTAGAAAGGGAGAAAGACTAGTAGTGGTAGCAACACGGGAGTACCTCCTGGTCCTTCCCAACATTAAGGACAATCATTTCAATAAGGCCTTTTGTGTTCATGAGCAAACCAAGAGTAATGCCTTCACGTATCGGCATCTGGTAGAAGATTGCAACGATGAGAGTTCCAGCAATTTTCCCCGCACAGGCAAGACTAGTGATGAGCAGTAGATATCCCCAGACGGAGGGGTGCTTGACGGCTGATATATTAGTCTTCAGCCCACTAATGGCAAAGAAGAGAGGGAGCAGAAGCCCGGAAACAAAGTCCTCAAGCTTTTCTATGAGAGTAACTCCCAGAGGTCCATTTGGTATTACTAGGCCAAACACGAAAGCTCCAAAAACAGAATGTGTTCCAATGGCATCTGTAATGAAGCCCGAGATCATAACCCCGGTTAGGATGAGACATATATAGAAGTCGCTAAAGGGTTCTCCCTCGGGGGTTCTCCGAATTATCCATGAGATTGCTGGACGGACAACAAAAATGTAGAAGACAACAAATGCTGCGCTTGACAGTACCACCCAAAGGGAAGCCAAAGAAGTCGATCGGTTCTCAGCCAAGGCAATAGCTAAAGCTAACAGGATCCAAGCACACATGTCATTAATAAGAGCAGACGACAATGCAATCCTGCCAAGCTCCGTGTTGATAAGTTTGAGCTCTGCAAGAACTCGAGCCAGCACTGGGAATGCGGTGACAGAGAGGGCAACTCCAAGGAAGAGGATGAAAGTGCCTTGAGTCATACCTTCACCTTTTCTCTCCAGAATAAAGGAGAAACCAGCACCAATGAGGAAGGGCAAGACCATGCCAGCGAGGGCAACAGACAAGGCCTTTCTTCCTGTTCGCCGGAGTACTGTAAGGTCCATCTCTACTCCAACCAGGAATAGGAAATACAGGAGACCTACATTTGCCATTGTCTCAAGTACCATTACACTTCTTAGAGGAAACACTGTATCGGCAAAGTTACTGCTCCTACCAAGCACTGATGGACCCAATATCACTCCACCCTGTGTATCGAACATATCAGGGCAGTTTTACAAAAAATAGTAGTACGAATTCAATGAATTCTTAACTGACCGTGTTAGGCCTTTAATTATATTCTGCTCTTTTGCCATTAGCATTGAACTAAAACTTAAACCTCATGCACCTCACCCTTGTAACCTCTTTCCTGCCATTTTTCCTTCTTTTTTTTCATCCTAGGCAGCCTACACAGCCAATTTTACAGAAATTATTGTTATGCAGCTGAAAGTTTGAAACTGTGCCTTGTCTACTATGATCCTGGACAAATTTGACTTGGGTTCTGTCCAACAGTACAACATCAGGCATCAAGTTAGCCTTCCAGAGCATATATTGCTCACATGTTGCTAATCATTGCGCAGGAAAGAGAACATATGGTTCGAATTGTATCCGTGGAGATAGAGATCAATATAGCACGTTAAAGAAATGCAATTATTACATGCTTTTTTACGGTAACGTCGTTTTTCTAAAATCAGAAACGTACGAAAAGAATAACATGTTGAAACTGCGATGTTCTACGGGAATTGAGAACTATGATCCAATATGTATCAGGTATTGGGGGAGAGATGAACGTACCAAAATTTCTGAGATCACGCGAGGTTGACGAAAGGGTTTGAGGAGAAAAACCAGAATACGAGTGGTAACTACGACCAAAGTTAATTGCAATATGAAAAGAGGGAGAGAATAATCCAAAGGGTTATCTCCCTGCCATACACCATTTGTCGTTATCATGGCCGGTGCATAACAGATAATCGTATCTTCTGTTTTGTTGGTCGCCATTGTTTCCTACAGTCCTAAATCTTCAAAGCTACAACTATGTCCACCGCTGCCACTGCCACAACAGCCTCCTCTTGTAAGCAACCCTACCACCTACTTTCTGGCTATCGTAAAAAACTGTCCTCAATGCATGCTAGTCATCACCATCATTTTGTCTTCACGAAGATATTGTTCTTTCTTTTCTGATCATACGATAAGCTGTTAGAGAGAGAGAGAGAGAGTAATAATTTAGCTCTTGCTTTTCAGGGAGACAGAGGGAAGATGGCTGAAGAAAGAATAATCCTAATTTCTCTCATTTTTTTTTCCTTTTCGTTGCTTATTAGAAATGAGAGTGTGGCAGAGATCGAGGGAGCTAGAGATCAAGATTAGTTTGGCAGTTGACCGCCCCGTTTGTTTGGGCGCTCTTTCTTTTGTGGTCTATGGCTAACGGAAAGGCGTCTATATTAAGAAAGTTAATTTACGCCAGAAAAATAATCCAGATGGACTTCTAGCAGATTTATGATGTATATTCAAATGACAATAATATCCTAGTCTACAACGTTATAATCTTCGAAAAAATAAAATGAAAATAAAATCTCAAATGAAAGGTGGACGGGAACTCAGGAGCAACGAAATGGTAGTGCAAATTTTCATTCTTCTGACTTTTTTTTTTTACTCTTTCTTTGTCTTCTTTCCGAGTATATAGAACCACTTTGATCCTTTTCCAGTAATGTCCCAAAATAGAAAAAATATATAAATGGTATAGTTTATATGTGGGGTTTGATTTAAAGCATATGGACTTTATTAAGAGGAAAGAATGAGTCCCCACATAAAAGATTTTGATGGCAGATGAAGTATGAGGATGGATCAACCCGCAAAAGATCTATATGAGGGACGTGCGAAAAAACTAATTCAGAGAAAGGATGAAAGATAAGCTGTACAAAAATTGTTTATGAAAAGAAAATAATTGAATTGTACCTGGATGTTATCTTTTTGGTAACTCGGGACCGTCCATATTAGACCTATAATCCAATAGTCTTATAAACCTTTGAACAATCTAAAATTAATTAACTATAAATATTTTTTATAAGCTCCTCTACCAGGGACTAATCAGATAAAAAAATTTAGACGATGAGTTATTTTGTATTAAGCCTACTCCAAACCGCATGTTGCCAAATCTAAGACACGTCTACATGTAAAATAAAGTTAGGCATGTGCTTCACATCATGAACGGTGATTACTTTAATTCCCAGATGTTGGATAATTATGATCTGTCCTCCATCATTAAAGAGCAATGTCACGTGCTAATCTCTTTTCTATTATCCTCTTTTTTTTTCTTCTGGCCCGTCTGACATGCGTTTATTTAGATGGGTATACTGGAACAATCAATCAATGATGACAATGAATCTTGTTTAGTTAAGTTTTAAGTGACTCGACCCTTAGGGAAAAAAAAATGTTCTAAGTGACTCCCACGGGATAGAATTAGGCTCCATCTACTAATTGTGGCTGTAGATACCTAGGAGATCAAAGTGCATCAATACATTCGGTCCTAAAGATAGGGATTAATGAATAAAGAGATTCTCTTAAGCTTTGGGATACATACAATAACATACAGCTGCCAAATTTAATTAGACAGTGTTCGAGAATAAAATGACTTTGACTAAAAGTTTTGATCCAAGCATGAAAACATACTCCACTCTTTTTGTACTTAATTAATTAAGATTTAACTTTCATTTTTTTTTTTTAATTCAGGGAGAAAAAATCATGATGGAGACCATAGACATAAATTTGGTGGGTTTCTTAGTGGGCAAGTATAGTTGCCACGACTTTTTAAGTTGCTTGGATGTCCATCTAAGCGACTGAGAAGACGCCTCCAATCAGAAACCCACGGCATACATATAAGATCCCATCTCTCTTTACTTCGATTCTAAGAATATACACGCAAAAGTAATGCAAGTTGCAACTAACTCTCCTTCCTTTTTTATTTGATTAGATTTTCTCTCACTTTCCCTCCACCAGTGACTGACCCAGTGAGCTCAGGTTAACGTGAATTCATGGCCCAGTCAACATGTTTTTTCTTTAATTCAAAGTTTTCCTATCACCTTGGGATTCTGCCGATTTTGATAACTGCACCCGTACGCTCAAGCCGGTCGGCTTCAGGGTGTATCAACTTTAATCAACACCATCTTGCCTGTCATTGCTTAGATAACTAATTAGCACGGTTATTCGAAAATCACATTGTCTCTGGTGGGGCAGAATCCTATAACGAATGGCTAATTGACGGAGATCTGGAACCCTTTCATAAAGGTGAACCAAATGAAAATAAAATACTTCACAATTTTGCTGAAAAATTGTGAAGCATATTTCACCATTTCTAAATTTGCTCAAGTTTTGAACACAGATGTCATGGGAAGTCTTTCAATTAACATTTTTTGGGGGTAAAATTAACACTTTTTTTTGGCAACGAGAAACCACCTACCCAGATCAAACCCAAAACCTTGAGCCCATACCATACAGGCCCAAATATCACCCTTACAACCACATTACCTAAGGCGGATCGAAATGACATTAAAATCACCTCCACCAACTCAAAATTAACATTAAATCAACTCAAGTATTTATGACCTTTAGAGGGCTGACGTCATGAAACGACTGCCTATCACACCAGGCAACGGGCTTTTTCTCGGGTGCCATATGTTTCATGTTTAACCTCACATTCTTGAACTAAAAAGTTCTTCGAGGATGATAAGGAGTCAAAGCAAGATAAAATTTTACTTTTACTGAACACAATTTAAAATTTTATACTCGTTCACCGATTCCAATTCCGCTTCTGTTTATAACTCCAACACAAAATTTTGAAATCCAAGGCATGGTAAATAAAACAACCGATAGGGAATCAGGCCTATGGCTTGAACATGTGCAAGATTCGCATCATCTAGGCACAGTAGTTAGTAATTTATGTTTAAACCGTGTCATACGAAAAAGACATATCAACAAGACTAAAAACAAAGAGCGGTGGGACTAAAACTAGTTCTTATCTGACTAATCCCCAAAAAGAGCACCAGGCGATTGATTTGGAATCAACTCATTAACCAACTGGTTAGTGTAACGAGTTACCTCTTTCAGAACAGGCATGAATTCAAACGAAACCATACCCCCTGCAATGTTAAATTCAAATGAACCCACTGAACAACAGCATAAGGTTTCTTTGTCGCCTTTCTGGATGCCGACATGCATATCCAGACAAAAACAAAGTACACTAATCGAGAACAAAAATCCAGTGAAAGTTCCTCAGAGAACCAAACGCACCCAGAGCAAGAGATTCTTTCAACAAGCTTTCAAGCCAGTAATTAAATATGATGTTCATAGAAAGTTTATGACCGCAAACTGACACTAACATAAAATTTTCTCATACAATAACTATTAACATTAATGTTCCAACGGGGAAAAAACCGTCAAATATGGAAGAAAAAATTAGAAGGGGGAAAAACATCACAATCACTCTCCTGCTACAAACATCCTACTTGAGGAGATGGTTGAACCGCGGATAACGCAAAGGTAGGAAAGACTTTTTGAGGACCAGTTTCCTGTCCACCACTTCCAGAGGACAACCGCAGGGAAGCCAAGCCTCTCACGCGCAGATGAAAAGCTAAGATACTTCAAGATCAAAATATGACACCCTCCTTCAGTGATTCTCCCTCGACACGTCTCCACGTCGACCAAATTGAGTTCACATGACACATGACACGAAAAGCCAACTAAATGGAAATACAACTCACCATCAAAGCACTGTTGTAGAATTTAGAAGCACTTCCTGTGCACAATGGATGGACCAGACTCGTCATACTCACCCTTGGAAATCCACATCTAGTACAAAACAAAGCATGGATATCAGTCCTGGCCAAAATAATATGCAGAAGAGAAATACCAATGAGCAAACGGTGTTCACCTGCTGGAAGGTGCTGAGGGATGCAAGGATTGATCCTCCAATCCAGACACTGTACTTCCTCTCTGGTGGAGCCACAACCTTAATCTTCATGCTGCTTGGGGCAAGCGCTGTGATCTCTTTGCTCATACGATCAGCAATACCAGGGAACATGGTTGAACCACCACTAAGAACAATGTTTCCATACAGATCCTTTCTGATATCCACATCACACTTCATGATGGAGTTGTAGGTAGTCTCATGGATTCCAGCAGCTTCCATTCCAATCAGAGATGGCTGGAAGAGGACTTCAGGGCAACGGAACCTCTCAGCTCCAATTGTGATGACTTGGCCATCAGGCAGCTCATAGTTCTTCTCCACAGAGGAGCTGCTTGTGGCAGTAGTAAGTTCCTGCTCATAGTCAAGGGCAACATATGCAAGCTTCTCCTTCATGTCACGGACAATTTCCCGTTCAGCAGTGGTGGTGAACATGTACCCTCTCTCAGTGAGAATCTTCATCAACGCATCAGTGAGATCCCGACCAGCAAGGTCCAGACGAAGGATGGCATGTGGGAGGGCGTACCCTTCGTAGATTGGCACAGTGTGACTCACACCATCACCAGAATCAAGCACAATACCTGTCCAGAAAAGAAGAAACTTCAGGACTAGAGACCGGCAATGATGCTAATACAAGTATTAAGTTTATCCTGAGACTCTGCTGGATACTAACCAGTTGTACGACCACTAGCATACAGAGACAGAACAGCCTGGATAGCAACATACATGGCAGGCACATTAAAGGTCTCAAACATGATTTGAGTCATCTTTTCTCTGTTGGCCTTGGGGTTGAGAGGAGCTTCAGTGAGAAGCACTGGGTGCTCCTCGGGAGCAACACGAAGCTCATTGTAGAATGTGTGATGCCAGATCTTTTCCATGTCATCCCAATTACTGACAATACCATGCTCAATAGGATATTTCAAGGTCAGAATACCCCTCTTTGACTGGGCTTCATCACCAACATAGGCATCTTTCTGGCCCATCCCAACCATAACACCAGTGTGTCGGGGTCGGCCCACAATACTGGGAAACACTGCCCTGGGAGCATCATCACCAGCAAAACCAGCCTGTAAACAAAGCATACATTAAATTTGATTCAAAACAATCATCAACAACAAAGAAAAAGAACTTGGTCGAGGTAATAAGTACTAATGGTTGGACTAACCTTCACCATTCCAGTCCCGTTGTCGCAGACAAGGGGCTGAATATCCTCGGCATCGGCCATTTTTCACAAACCTAAACATATTGAGTTGCAATTAAGGTAAGGTATGCATAGCAGGACAATTATGGCAAGTATAACTACCAATGCACTATACTTTTCTGTACTTAAAAATCTGCCACTGCAACCAAAAATTTAGATCCATTGTGATACAGAACATCTTACTCCAATCTCGTACAAAAACACATTTGACCAATCAACCTTTCCAATGGCATTTCAGATTGGCCAGCAAACAGAAAAAGTAACACAAAGCTTGAAATATTCCATCGACCATTGTAAGATGCAATTATCAGTTTCTAAGAGAGATAGAAAAACAAGAGAAAATAAGAATAATAATCCTCCTTTCAGTTCACGAACAAAGAAACACTTTTCTTATCCTCCTTTCCACATAACTCCTGGATTTCGAGTCAAAAGCTACACAATTAATAAGAAGGTTGATCTAATCCTCTTAGTTACTCAATATTGGACACAAGAATCGAAAGGTCGTTTCCATGCGAAACGCAAGTTGGAAAAGAAAAAACTCAACTGATAGCAGAAGAAGATGTAAGTTGAGAATGAACTCGATCACGATGATCAAGAAGTTTACAGATCTACACCGGTTAAAAGCAGATCAGACAATCAAACCTAGCAGTACTACTAAAACTGTCACAAACAAAAGGAAACGCATCGATCGTGGGAATTTGATGATCGAAGGAGAGGCTATATTTCACCGTAGTGCAAAAATGGACTGGTATGCGTTCACTACTTGCAGATCTCATCTACATGACCCCGGAAAAATGCAATAACTTCCACTACACCACTAGATCGGTTAATATCCACCACACTCTAACTCAATTTCAGCAATAAAACCGATATATTCGGACAATCTAACAAATACCTAGACTTTCACACTGAACCAAATCAAATACGAAGCAATCGCAGTTTTCAGATCGAGAGGATGTAGCTGAAAAGCAAAAAGTAAACCGCCAAATCTAACAGAAGTATCGAAGAAAATGGAAAATGTATAAGATCGCAACAGATCCGAGCTCACCTTAGATTACGGGTACGACGACGTTGAGAGAAAAGTAGAAGAAGGCGATCGAGGACGAAGAAGATCTAGCCAACCTCCAAAGACGAATGCTCGGCTCTCTCTCTTACTCTGTCACAGTTAGGGAGGCCGAGGACGCTGAGATGAAAATGGTGGAGAATAAGAAGTGGAGCTAGAAAAGAGGGGTATATATATAGCTGGGGAGTTGGAGGAGTATTCGAAATGCACATGAAATTTAGACCAAATTTAAATTAGTAAGAGGAAATTTTAAATAAGGGGAGGAGGAGGAGGAGGAAGAGGAATCATTTCCACCACGAGAAAAGATAGGGTGACCTGGCTGACAGCCTTTTTTGCTTTCACCCCTCCCATGTTCGCCTCGGGATTTTGATTGGTATTATTTTTTGCCCATTTTTCATTTTATTTTCACCGTTGGATCCGACCCTTTTGATCTTGCCATGTCGGATACTCTTTAGACGTGAGGTAAGGTCTGCTCGGGCCGGGTAGACTCTTATGGGGGCCAGCGGAGCTGAGTTTCTAGTAGGAGAGATGCAGCTCGGCTTGGCGGGGCATCCTTGAGTTTTGAACCAAAACGCTTCAAAATTCAAAACCAAAATGCAACAGAACCACAGTCTCAGAGACAAATATATTTATTTCTCTTACAAGACACAGAAAATTTGGTGGAGATCAGATAAAACATAGTACTAACATTACCATAGGGAGGGATTCTTCTACAAGTTGCGGAACCATGGCCCTTATCCACTCCCTTGCCTCCCCCATGAACTGTCTCCCTTACTTAAGATTCACTTTCCATAGCGCCGTTCCAATAGTCCATGGCATGATTCTTTCTACACTATTTGTCTATCATAAGCACGAGAATTTGATGGAGTTTGTTATGATTCTTCCTAATTGTTGTCGCTGTAATACTTTATAAGAGACATTACAGCAGTTCAGTAACTGTCTTATCATCCTCGCAAAAATTCTTTTTTTTTTCATCCCTCGCAAACTTAGTCGGGAAAAATCATGAATATTGATTTTAATTTCAAAAACCAAGTAGAAGACAGGCGTTTTGTGAATAAATCGGCTATTCCATCCGCAAAGGAAATAAAATTTGACAAAATATATTGATTAACGACCTTATCGCTCACAAAATCATAACGGACTTCTATGCTTTTTGTCGGAACATAAAATATGGAGTTAGAAGTAAAAACCAATGCACTGACATTACCACGTAGTAGTGAGAGGAATACATAATTTATTAAATAACATACACGGCCAATGCAATTAAGCTGTAGGTAGCAATAGCCGTAGTTTTATTCCCCTTTTTTTTTTGGGTTTGGGTTTTGAAAAAAAAGCGGGGGAGCAATCTGTGTGGTCTTTGCGGTGGGTTTGAAAAAATACGATAAAAGAGAGGGCAAATGGGAGAACGAAGTTCGGCCACATAACAAGTTGCGGATCGTGGAGTTGTTTCCCCATGGACACGTTGGAAGACATATATTATGGAGGGCATGACGTGGCTTAAGAGGTCATTCGTCATTATTTTTGTACGTGAAATAAATAATAACAATTACTCTGCATGTTACAAAATAAAATAAAATAAAAATTTAACTTAATCAATAAAAAGACAAATACACTTTACATCTATCAATTATAAAAGTTTAACACATTTCATATCTCAAACTATTATTTTTGTCATATTATATTTATTAATTATTAATTTTATACATTTTGTATTTTATTAAAAATTTTCGTCAATTGGATTTGAAGTTTAAAAAAAAGTACAAAATGTTAAAAATATTAATTGTTAGATGTAACATGACAAAAATAAAAATTTATGATCCAAAAGTGTCAAAGATTAAAAATGATAAGTATTTTTTTCAAAAGTTTAGCCTATGAAATATTTATTTAATTTTTTCCCTTCATATCTTTGTCGTCACTATGCTTGCCTCTTTCAATTTAGGAAGAATAATAGGATGACAGGTCACGGGGGGCGGCCCTGTACGACTATTTCCAAAATGTCTATTCCCCGTCTCTGAAAACAATACAAGGGTGACAAAAGGGATATGCAATAGATTATTAGATCGTACCCTGTTTGTCGCAACAAAAGCCCATCAAATTTCTACTGGCAAGATTCGAAATAGAACCTTATCATCTTTTCCTCAAGAAGGGAATGCAGCGATTCAAGGAGCTATTTTTTAATATATAAAATAATCGTTTATTAGACATTTAATAGAGATATGCCGCTTGGCACGCATACAGACGGTAAATACATATGCCAGATACACAGTTGGTAAAGTTCATCAAAGCTGATGGACAATGGGAACGTATCCTGTTTAGCTCCCCGCTGCCTTTGAGCTCTTGCACGTGCATACATGTGCCAAAGTACAGCCATGCCTTTCTAGATAGATCAATGAAGTTGGAGGGGCAGCTCGTTTGGTAGGGATGGCACCTAAATATGTTTGGGGGGCACTGAGAGCGATCAGATGAAGGGGATCTGCATTAGCCTTTAAATGGATTCCAACTATTGCTCGCACAATTTGGTTTCGAAGTGTCAGCTTTTTGTGCGTGCCACAGTGCAGCAGGGAAGGGGCAGTTATGTCATTGTCATGATAATACTTTTAAATCTCCTTAATAATTTTTTTTTTTCAATACCTCATCCTCTAAACCCTTATTCTATTAGGAGTTTTTTTTTTTTTGGGTCGTAGTACAAGTACTTGCCCCACAATACAGCCAATGATAAATAATGGACTCGTTTGTAATAAGTAAGATTATAATATATGTCCACCTCTAAATATAACTCGTTTAGTAAGTAAAAATCTGTCTTTTCAATTATTGAACTAATAGCGTTACAACATAATTCACAATTTTATTAAGCTAAAAGAGTATTCGGTTGTCCATTGCAATGTCAGTGGCAAGCCATAACTGGCTAGCTAGCCGACGATTGTGAGTCCTCTCAAACGAGGTTAGACTTCTGAGAAGTCCATTGCTTTCACATGTCGCATTAGCCGAAAAAATATAATACGGGGTAAAGAATACAGGCATAGAAACACAGTAGAAAAGTAAATTTGAAGCTAAGATTTCATGATGATCAGCTGTGGCGTAAACGTCTCACAGTGGGAATATATATGGGTATGGCGGCTGGAGTATTCATGTAAAACTAATCATTATCTACTTTATCCGGAAGGTTGGGAGTATCTTTACTGGCAGGCAATAACGGATGACACCAATATGCCTCAATTGACTGAGCAAAAGGTTCATGACTTAAAGGAGATGTTCGGTCAGAGTGTTTTGTAAGAATTTTTTGTGTTTTGAGAATTTTTAAGTGATGTTAACTTATTAATATGCGTACTGTAGTTATTTTTAAGTGATGTTAAAAAATATGTTCGATTTATGTATTTTCAGGATTCAAAAAATTCATAAAATGTAAAAAAACCGAATAACATCTAACAAAAATTTTGTATTCGGCTCGTCCTAATCTCTGATCAATGTGGGATTATATATTTTTTTTATCTAAAATTTATTGCTCATTAAAGGGGCTCAGATGCAACAGAACAACTGCAAGAAGTAAATAACTTTGGAAATATTTCTAATTAACATGCTATTTGGCAAGAGGCGAAGGGAAGAACCTAGCATAGTATTTGCGGTAGACTGGTAGCTAGGTATTGAGACCGGACCACCTTTTTTTTTTCACCCTTTTTTAAAGTTTTTATTTTTGTCTTCTTTTTCGTACCCAGAATGTGGCCACCTTTCACATTCTCACCCTATATTTTTATTTATTTTTTTTTCTAAATAAAAAACAAAGGAACTCAGATGACTGACCACCCCTAGGGTATCTATCACCTTATTCAAACTTGGAAATAACATCATATATTCATTTGATTTTGTCCGTAAACGCGTGACTTGAATTCCACGTCTTTTTTTTTGTTGGCACCGCATTTTTCCTTGTCCCTAAGCCGATATATTTAATCGTTAAATGGGCAGCTTGACCGTATCAGAAGAAAATACGTATTAGCTTTCACAATCAAGCAGCTACTAGTGGTGAAGAAAGTCCATGCTAGCCAAAGAATGCGGTTGAACGCAGAGCAGAACCAACGACCAACTAACAACGGGGGACCATGAGCCCGGGCACCACTGGCTTTCTTGATCATTATCACAGAATTTGATGACCCTGAGATTACTACTGAGCTTTGTGGTTCCAAAATTTCTATGCGTACACCACTCGTTTACGGCTTAATGTAGATTATTTTTCTTATCGGATGACCCAGTCTACCACATGAAACTAGCTGGTTTTGAACTTAGACCACCAAGGAGATAATTATTCTAAATTTCAAATAGAGACCCGGCCAAACCCATATATTGATCTAAACTTGAATGGCCCCCATTAGACTAAGCTTGTGGTAATTTGGCTGCTGCTTTATATACCTCCTCTTTCTCATTTGTCTAATCAATTGATTGACTAGAAAAAGAAAAGAAAAAAAGACTAATCAACTGATTAAGCTTGGGTTCCAAACCTTTTGATAAGCGATTATTTTCCTCATATGGAGAAATACTACGCTACTTAAGCAATACATACGTATAAATTGCGCTAAACCTGATAAGTCCGTAACAGCTAAGTTTTAAATGATTCTTATCCTAGCTGGGCTGAACACGCCTGGGAAAAATCGGGGAAGATTAAGCAGCTCCGAAGCTTAACGTTCTTTTCCTCCAGTGGCTTACAAATGAGGCCGGAGGGAAGTCCTTTTAATATTAAAATTTGGCTAAGATCTTAACGGTGATTTTACTTGGAAAACTAGTGTCATGCTCTAATTATTCTGACCTGAAAATTTCAAATTTAAATATATATATATTATAGATTTTTGTAAGATATCTAACTTGGTGTAAAAAAAGTATTGATGTAATTATTCTGTTGAATAATATTATTTAGATTTTTATCACTATTAGATAAACTATTAGTTTTAAAGGAGTAGCTAAATAATTTTGAGAATTATTACTAAAACTGATAGTATGCGTAGGAGGGTAAAATTCAAATATTTTTTTTATGATCCTAAGCGATCCAAGGAATATCTTTTGTTAAAACATTGAATGAAGAAATATTTGTTTCAAACCATAAAAAGAAAGGGATATATTGTTGAACTTGAATCATATAATTATAATAAAGAGTACGTGTGTATATATATATAATTTATTTATTTTATAGGGATAAATACAAAATCAATCCCTGTGGTATACGCAAAAATCGAATTAGACCTCGTTATAACAAACGTATAAAATTAGGCTCCCTGATTTTACAAAAGCATAAAATCAATCTCTGATTTTACAAAAGCATAAAATCAATCCCTGATAGAAGACCAACGACAAACAAAAGTGGAATTAGAAGGACTAATTTTATACTTTTGTTATTGCGAAGACTAATTCGATTTTCGCGTATACCACAAAGACTGATTTTGCATTTATCTTTTATTTATATGAATTTGTCACCTATTCTCACGGGAACGTTGAATTTGAATAGTTAGTTCAGGACAGGCCCATTTTATCTACTAGACTACTGGACTCTAAGATCTTTTGAAGATGGGATAAAATCACAAGCAAGTAAAAGCCCATGAAGATACTATTTGATATACTTGACTCAGATCCAGAAACACCCAATTTCGAAACATAATCAATTACTTTAATCCAAACTTACATAGCGTTTGGATCGTAAAATTTTAATAAAATTTTACTTTTATCAAACACTTTCAAAATTTTATTTTTACTTTTACTTTACTTTTATCATTCATTCACCGATTTCAGTGTATCTCTTTTTTAACACCAATATAAAATTTAACAAAATTTTACTAAAATTTAATAGCCAAACGCTATGTTAGGATCAGATCCAAATAGTATTGACTTCTTTCTTGGATAAATGTCATAGGTTCTCATGGCCTGGAACCGAACGACTGGAAAATATTATGGGGGTAAAAGCTACAACAAGATCTCCTGAAACCATTGATGAGGTGGTGAATTGCATGGAGTGCCATTAATTATAATATTTGCTTAATTATTCATCCCAGCAATAGATGCAGCGTTTGACGTTGCAATCATCCATGCATGGACTGCCAGTGTAAATGCGTCGATCGTGTCCTTCTCTAGGCCGTGGCGAGGCAAGAGCTAGTTCGTAGCAGTGCGAAATTAAAAGGCAGCCATCTTGATCTAAAGCAGCTGATTATACGGGGCGATTCTCTTAATACATGCCTGCCAAGCTATATATCCAGAGAGCAGAGGCCATCCCATTGCGGAGGATCGCTGTTGTCATATATGATGGGCCATAATACTGTCTGGCTCATATCACACTGAAGGCCCTAAACCAAGCGGCATGACAAATGGCCCATCGGCCCATTAGAAAGACGGACTCTACGCGAGAATTCCCCATGAGCTGGGGATCGATCCTGCATCTCTTGCATATCCGGAGAAAGATCAATCACCTGTATCACCAAATAAGCTAACTCACCCACTTTTTTTAAGCGGCTAACTCACCTACTTGATAAAGAGAATCGACTCTTAAACTCCTTTATAGCTCAATCCTATTGTAATTATACTATACTGATCTATAAAAGCAAGGTACGCACCTCTTCAATTACAAACTATAGTTTCTATATATAGATTCCCTAATCTCTCTAACTTAGACATCGAAGACTCCTCTCTAACACCATACTTCTAATTGTTTTTTACAAGTCTCATGAAATACTTGGATCCATTGTTCAGATGATTTGGTTGATTTTGGTATCATCAATATATATAAGAGATCGGTAGTCCTATGGAAAATAAAGGGAATAAGATGAAAGTGGGATTTTTGCAAGTTTGTCAGGGAATCAATGGATTTTTTTCTTAAAAAAAAAAAATCGCTATGATAGAGGCTTTTGCAGTATGTTTCTTATATAGATATGTAAGATATGGTTAGAAATTATGTACATTCAATTAAATTAGTGTCAAAAATTTGAACAAGTTTAAGAAATAAAAAAATCTAATCCTCTCCAGCAATATGATTAATAGAAGCAATTAATATCAAGAAGTTGAAATTCAGGGTGGCTCAAGGGATAGGCAATTTAGCCGCTGCCCAAGACCTCTCTACTCCAAGTTAGGCCCCAATTAGTAAGGGTTTATGTTAAGGGGAAAAAAAATTTCATATATATAAACTTTGTTTGTGAAATAATTTTTAGTATTAGAACTTTAAAAATGGTTTATGCTGAAAGTTTGTAAGATCGAAGTTCTATTTTGTGGAAGAAATTATTTGGTTTTGTTACTTATAAGTAAACTTTTAAGTCTAGATATCTAGTTCAGAATTTTATTTTTTATTATCTTCAAAAATAAAAAGGCCTCACTTTCTACTTTTGTCTTATGCCTCAATTTTTTTTGGAGTCGCTCCCGCATGCCTTGAGCTGGAGAGCCATCCCTCTCCAAGCTCATAGGACGTTTTGTGAGTGGGGTTCAGATCACCTTTCTTTATTATTTTACCTTTTTTTGTATTCTTATTTTATTCTACATGCATGAGGAAGATGTCATTAGCCTAACAATATTTATGTCGCGAGGTCCACTTAAGTAGCTTTTTTTTTTTTTTTTTTATTCCTCAAAATAATTTTACAGAATACCATGACAAGTACTATTGTTGTGATTTGTCTTCAAAGGCATAGCTCAATGATTAGAAGGACAAACTTTCATTCCTAGATAAATTGTATTCACCTATATAAAAAAAAGAAAGATAAACTGCATTCAACAAGTGAGCATGAGTTCGAATCTTATAACATGTAAGCAATTCCTTGACTTAAATTAATTATACTTGAAGTGTGAGACCAATTCAAATGTACAGAATTTGTCATTGCGCTTTCAATCCAGTCAGTATGTTTTTCTAATTGTGCCAAATTTGTTCAAACCTAGTACACAATGATATCTTGTTACAAAAAAAAAAAAAAAATACCACCAAAAGTTCAAATTCCATATATTTGGGTTTCAAAATTATGAAATCAAAAGTTAAGAAAGGGTAGATTCGTATGTAAGTGACAACTGCTGAGTTTTTTTTTTTTTTCAAGTATTTGTATTTAATATGATAATTGGGTATGTTAGACTGTAGTATGTCGACATTGAAAAGATTTGGTTTAAACTTTTCGTCAAAGAGCACCCGTACTTAATGTGGAGGTACACCCGTTTTACAGCATGTTGGCCGCCGTGGAAAATGTTATAATATTTTTAGTGGCATTGATCTTTTCGGAAGCCTCTTTTGATATAATTAATAATATTCTGGTAATTTTTCTCTTTTTCCTCCTTTCTTTATGGTCCACTGGGGCTCATTTGCCTCCAATTTGATCTCCGATACCTTGAGTATACGCCACAAAGACACGGCCAAACGGAATCCCTCCCCATGCTCTCCTCTTCCATTAATTCTTTTTCACACACACACACAGGATCCTGAAGGAAAAGAAAAGCAAGTAGGAATATTAGTGATCTTGCTCTGTTTCCACGGAGACTTTAATTTCCTGGCTGCTCTTGTTAGTCTACTTTTTTTATTGATTGTGCATGCATGTAACATGTGAATGGATCAGATTAAAGTTGCTAATTATATGCTGCTTTTATCTTATAACGTGAGGCAAAGAAGACAGAGTAAAAAAGGAAGGAAAAAGCTCGGAATCTTATGCTAATCATTTCAAACTTTAATGGTCGTAACAGAGCTTAATTCCTTTTAGTTTTCCATTTCCATGATCTCCTTTTGATTTAATGTTTCTTTTCACTTAGTGTACGTTCTCTTCTTCTCTGTTCGCCTTTCCTCCAGTTGTCGTGTAGACAACAAAAACATCATTAAATAAGATGGAAGTATTTGTATGTTGCTTTGCTCAAATAATTTGTGGCTGAAATTAAATTAGTGTTCATTCAGTTAGCTCTAATTGTTCTACTTTGGCAAAACCCTAAAGGATTTGTCATTTCTGCTTTCCTGTCTTTGGTGAAGAGTTCTGTCGTGCCCACAACTCACACTTGCTGATGTTTTGGTTTCAAATTATGCACTAGAAAACTGGTCAATCAGCAAAATTACGTGTGGCATATATATACATGGATGTAACGGGGAATATGCAAACTTATTTTTGGAAAATGGATATCCGGGGATGATTAGAGCTGGGAAGACAGAAGAGATTGTTGCGTATAAAAAACCATCCAATTATATGTGTCTATATATACTTGATACATATATAGAAAGAATATATATGTAGAGTACACTCAGTTTAAGTGCTAATGCTCCAGAAACCACCCGACCCTAGGTAGCTATCATGCTTCAATTATTAAACAGTATCATGCGCCCTAGCAAATCAAAATAGATGGCTGCTGGGCAAGGGCGACTAGTCATGGCCCGCTAATTTGAGACACTTCACATGATCAGTACTATGAAACAAAATCCCCCTTTTGGTACATATGCATTTCCATTTGATTGGAAAATACATATATATAGTGGGTTCACCCTCAGCTTCCATTCAATATATGCTTTATTGACTGGATGATCAACTTCTTTCCAACGTATTTTTTTCCCCTTTCCAATGTAAGGCGCATTTGGATTCCTTTTGGGAAGCGTATTCAGATTGACGTATTTGGCTGGCGTTTGACATCAAGAGCACATTTCTTCTAGCATTTGGGAATTTTGAAGTTTGAGACTATAGGCTCTTTAGTACTGGTAATTGCTTGAAATGGAACTGTTCCAAAACTTATGTGGTCATGGGCTGATGTATCGGGGGTAAATTTGAGCTCTTAATCCATCTGGAGAAAACAAGTTGACAAGATTTTGTCACCGTGAAATTCAAAAACACCCTTGAAAAATACTACCCTAAGAATATGTTGCTGTATGGTGGTAATGCACTGCAATATCTGCCATTATAGATGTTGGTCATGTCAAGGGCATTTCTTTAAAATTTAGGGGGTTTCTTCTTTCAATAGAAAACGGGAAAATGCTTTGGTTCGTGACTCAGCTGAGTGGCCGTCCCATATTAAGGAGTGGGATGTATATGTGTGCAAGTGATTTGCCCTCTCAGAATACTATTGTTAGCTACTTGGACTTGCCTCTTGCTTTATTGGCAGCGCTGAATTATTGACAGAACCCATTGAACGCCGTGGTTCACTTATCTAAGTTATCCCTGCACATTGAGCATAGTTTTGGTTCTAGTCGTTGTCCTGCTCCATTTAGAGAGAAGAATTAGACAAGTCACAATTTCATTCTGTCCAGATTTACAATTAGCAGTACTACACTTCTTGCGTTTGGTAGATTGGCTATGTGACGTGAAGGATGTAACCAGAGACGAACTCCTCCTAGTGCTAACTGTAAGGTGCAGGGCCGAACTACGGCTACCATATCATACATGTACACAACGGATATAGCTAACTGATCAGTCCCCTATAATTGTGTACCAAACCTTCACGTTCTAGTGGTGCAATGCTTACAATGATTTCTTGCACAGTTGGAGGCGGTTCAGATGGGCTAGCCTGGCTGCATGAGCCGACAATCTTTTGGCACGTCTCCATAAGGCAGTGTCTGCATTTTGGGCACGACGAGTGTGAACTTAGCCACTTATCAATGCACCGGACGTGGAACCATGGTTGCACTTCGGTAGAAGGCGCACACGCTCACCTGGTGTAAAATCTGATAGACATATGGCACACTCAGTGTCCAAGCCTGGTTGGTTGAGCTCAGCCGAGTAGCTCACTGTGGGGAAAGTCTTGAGGGCCTTTCTCTTGACCCCAGTATTGGCTGTCCGAGCTGAGATGCTTCCACTTGACTCGGAGGCTACTAAACTTGAACACCTTAACGCACACCTAATTATAGAATTTAGCCCCAAGGAGCAGATTAAGGCACACAAGAGGACTGAGAGGACCATAACAACATTTGCATCGAAGCTATTGTCAGAACCCCCGTAGTTTTCTGCAGACTTGTGGCTATTTGCGGCGACCGGAGAAGATGCGGCCGTTGGTGTTTGGTAAAGAGGGTTGTGAAGGAGCAATCTCCTCGAGTAAAAGTCTCCTACAAAATCTTGGAGTAGCTGAGTAGGTGCGGGGGAAGAAACAGTCATGTTTGTAGTGTTTCTTGGGGTTTAGGATTTTGGGTATAGCAAGATTGCACTTCTTGGGGGTAGCTGCAAGGGGGGAATTATATATAGGAAAGGATAAAGGGTTGAATTTGCCTTTGGAGCTATACTGGTTAACTTGAAATTGGCTATTTAGTATATTCTGGGGGGTTTTAGCTCCTGCGATAGGGTTCTATCTTTTTATCGATCAATATGTAGCGAGGTAATAGGTCTCCGACCTTATGGATCCTCCACTGAGCTTTCGTATATTTTAATGGGCTCTCTAATCAGAATGGGGCCCTCCCACCACTTCGAACGCAGAAGGAAGTGCCAGGTGGGATTTGCTCGTTCCCGAATCATACACATCTCTAAATGCAGAAGGGGACCCATAGCCCCAGAACTGGCCAGAAGCAGTACGTAGTTAGCGGAGCTTCTCTCACATGACATGGAAATACAAGTTGATAGATGCAGTAGTTAGCGGAGCTTCTCTCTGTGCATGACATGGAAATACAAGTTGATACGAGTGGGGCCTTTCAAGAAAAACGAGATATTTTTTGTTTTTTGTTTTGCATCTGCTTTATTATTATTTTAGTGATACATACAGGCCAAAATCTATCGAGTCAGACTCAGCTCAAGTTGAGAATCATCCACTAATCCCTGTTCAGCTCACAACAAAAGTTAGACTCATGGAACATGATTGGTCTATCCAGCACTATTTCCTCCTTTATCCTCCTCTATAGTATGTCGATAATAGGGGTACAATGTATTTCTGAAGTATCTAAAGATCTGAACCAGTACGGTCAATATAGATTCTTTTTAATTCATTTTTTTATTATTTAATCAATGTGGTGCATCTTATAAGATCTCCTACCTTCTTTCAAATTGACAAGTTGGTTCAAACATATCTCTTTTATAGATGTTTTGATTGTTTTCAATACATGGAGGAAAAATTGTTAAAGTCGATATGGTTTTGAGGAAAATTTCATTCACCCATGTTATCTGGGTCCAGTTTTCTGGAATCGAATTAGGTGGGTTTGGTTTATGTGATCCTCTAGAAAAGTGCATGGAGTGATGGAGACCCGTTCTCAGTTCTCATGAAAGCTCTTCTCGACGAGCATATATAGACTTGTCTCGGTTTGAATTTCACTAGCGCCTGCAAACGCTGCCCCAAGCACAGAGAGGTCACTTGAAGCCGGTGAAAGTGACAAGTTCGTAGCTAGGGACAGTGCAAGCGGAAATGGAGTTCGGGGTAGAGTCCTATATATACGTATTTTCCAATTGATGACCTGCGATAACCAAACAGGTAGCAACTAGACCCACTGTTTTAACTTCTAGCATGGCATGGCATGACTTTGCATTTGTCACGCTGAGTCGAGAGCTGATGAAAGTTTACACACCGACCGTTCTTTGTTTAGCGTAAGATCTTATCTTAGCAAGAGGCAATCTCAGTACTCCAAAGCGAAACACGCACTACTGAAGAGCACAAATGGGAGCCACCTGTAAATCACAATCCTTTCCGTGCAACTCCTGTAACTTTTTGTCTGTATGTCATACGTATTAACGTTATTAATCCTCTGCATAAAAAAACTCTTCTGTTTTCAATTGCTAAAAATAGCAACCCATGTTTTAACTATCCAGTACGTACTTCCGTACGAAACCTAATTGCCATCTCCCGCATCAGCTGGATACAATTTACCGACATGGAAATGCCCCCCTAAGATTCGCCTCTTTTGTTGATGGGCAACGAGAACCAAGTTATGATCTTTTGGCCAAGTAAGTAGCTTGTCAGATGGAATTAGTCTAGTATATATACTAGTAATATTAATTGACTTAATTTGCCTCGTGGCTACTAAAGAAGCACCAGATCGGTGTATTAATGGAAGTAACAAGAGCTTAATTAACAGGGTTGATACAAATCTATGTGTATGCAGCAATAGAGAGCATATAAAATGGAATGGTTCTGTGGAGGATATTGTAGATTTATTCAGAAAAAGCTGCCCTAGACAGCAACTGGGGGATGCCCTTGCTCCTGCTTTTTTCACTTTCATTGATTATTGTTAGTAAGAGATGATCAGAGACATGCTAAGATTAAAGTGAAAGGGAATTGCTTTTCTCTTTTGTTTTTGATCTTGTTTGTACTAGAAGCACACCACTACTCGGATCCATATCTTGTTCGAAGGTTGGATTCCCATAAGTTGTCGTTTTCGTGGGTCCAAGTTAAGATAAATAGAGAAACATTATCTTCTTTGTATATTGTGATGGCTGAACAAATTACTTCAAATTTTAAAAAAACCAAACAAACTTGTGGTGTTAAGAAAACAAATGTGATCCACGTGCCGTACAGACGCTAAGAAGTGCGGAGTATGATTAATTCTTGGCCATGATTATCACCTTTCGGAAAATGGGTTGTATGGCAGAGTGGGGAAGCACTAGTACTAGTGTAGCTTTTGGAAACAGCTAGCGCAGTACTAACCCCACCAAACCCTATTGAAGAAGTTCGATCCAATATCGATGCCCATGATTTTGATTGCCAATTACTTGCCTATATCTCACATCATATATAGCTAGATCAGATCATAGGAGAATTAAGCAATATATATGTGCTATCGTTTCGTTAAATCTTTTGGTAGAAAGTGAGATAATACAAGTTAACGACCCAACACATAATTTGGAAACAAAAAAAAAATAAAAATATTAGGGAAGGCTCTATTCTCTTTTTAGAATTTTCTACCCCTCCTTTCGTCTGAAACCTTGGCCTCCTCCTTTTCTGTGACCCGCGACGGGAGGAGCAGTGCCCCTCCCTCTCTTGGCCTATCAAAATCACCCCCTCCCTGCACCTTTTTAGACCTATTTTGTGGCCATTTTCAAAGTAAGATCTCAACATTTCAGGTGGTCACCGGTGGCCACGCACGCCAGGGACGACTTCAGCAGCTCTAGGTGTTCGAGTTCAGCCCTTTCCGATCGTTGTCGACCGGCTCGTCCTCTCCCATGCACCCGCCCCTTTTTGGAGTTGTTTGGTGGTTTCTTGAGGCTTTGCGTTTTCGCTGGATTTCAACCAGCCAGTGGCTTCCTTTTCATGTTTTTTTTTTTTTTTTTTTTTTTAAATTTCAGTGGGATTCTGTAGAGGGAGCAGGTAATGACCACCCAGTTTTGGCGACTTTCAGCGAATTCACATTATATGGTCGATCTTTGCGAGCTCAAATCTTCATTGCAGATGCTATCCTGGTGGTCCTTCACTTGCACCTTAGCCACTTTTTATTGTGGACCTCGTTGTCCATTTGTGCAGGTGTGGACGATCTTTCAGGGAAGTGAGAGCAAGGTGCTTGACTACCCACTCCTCTGTCAACCACTATTTTCGACCGAAATATTATCAGGCCTTTGGGCCCATCTTGTTGAGGCCTTTATAGCCATTTGGAACCAGGCCTCCAAGGCTAATCGATGTGCAGCCCCTTGGGCTTTAAATGATGTTGTTATGGGCTCTATGCTCATATTTCTTGTATCCAGCTTCCAGAACTAGTTTGTATTTAGCACGCTTGTAAGATTCCTGGTGAAATGAAATTTAAGTTTACTTAGAAAAAAAGAAGAAGCATAATTTAGAAGAGATTGATAGGTTTTCTCTTTTAGTTTAAAAGACTCATTCAGGTAAGAATTATATTTTCGTGCGCCTGTGAGTTTTTTCATTTCTCATGATCTATAAATTAATATGGGCAAGAGAGCGGTTGCTAGATCAACGGGATGAACAAAGAGAGAGTGCTATATATACGGGAAGATCCTAGTCTAATCTTTGAGATTTTTCTACCTATCATAATCAGGAAGCACTAAAAATCCTCTTGTTGATAGAGCTACAGAAATCACACCCTTTTAGGATCAATTCAATTCATAGTACTGGAAGTACTTGAGATCTATTGGACTGCTTTCCCTTTCCTCTGAGAATAAATAATCTTTTTTTAATGCTCTTTATATGAAAACAGGTTCGATTTACTTACCCAAACAAAATAAAAACAAAAAATTGCTCATTTTGCTTTACCTTTGAGAATTTCAACTTCTCCATTCACTATTTTTAAACCCATCCTAATAAGTTATCTTGTCATCTGCTTAGTATAGGATTCAACAATTATCGTTTGACCCACGGGTAATTTAATTAGGTTCTACACTGGCAACGAGACAAGAATAATTAAATTCGTTCAAACTTGGGATCTACACGGTAGTCTTACCTTTTTAATTCTACCGTTTCCATGAGATTCGTTAGCCTCAGTACTTCTTCTTCTTTTTTCTAAGTAAGCTTCAGTACTTCTTAACTCTATACGTTGTTGGCAATATATAATACAATGGAATGGGATGGTTTGTGCTCTTTGCCCCTTACCTCAAGAAACGTAAAGCTCGGGTATTTCAGACGCCAATGTACAATATTTAGCGTTGTCTCCATCTGCTGAAAACCCCTAATTTGCTCCAATAGACTATCCCAACAAGATTCAGTCATTCCAAAAGCGAAAAAAGTACAAGGAAAATTCCATTCTTGTCAAGCAAGCTTCTTTCTTCCAACCGTGTCCTGACTCCTTTCGAAGGTCAGAAGGGTTGACAAACAGGAAGCGACGTGTTCGAGTGGTTAATCTTGCACTTGAATCACGGTTAGTCACAATGTTGTCGTATGATTATCTGAATTACATCTGTCGTGCACCAATTATCTCAACGAGTTAACGTTGTTGAGTAGGTTGTTAAGTGGAATTTCTACTCCAGCGATACCCCTATAAGTGTCAGGCAAAACAAACGCATTTGGACTTTTCATATTGCAGAAGAAACCAATATTGGAAGTTCCACTTTAGGGGAAAAGAAAGGGGAAAAACCAATGAAGGTTACAGCTTTATAATCCTGAGAGAACATATGATGGATCCACGTAGACTAAGCAATAGTTAATGGAATTGGATCAAGTTCATCAGTGTATCATATGGTGTCTCAAACCTAGTACCAAAACTCCACTAATTGTTTGGAAAAGCTTTCCACGAGTTCTCTGGAAAAGTATGAAAAAAAAAAAAGAGCTTTCTGAAAGTTCTCCGGAAATAAAGCTAAAATGCAAAGTGAGGAAAGGGAGATGTAAATAAGGAAGGAAATGCATATGGAGGGCAGGTGTGTCGTTGAAAACTAATGCCAAGGACAATTAATGCAAATATAAAACTGAAAAGAAAACAAGTTCGATCTAAAAGCCACGTAGGTTGAGAATTAGCATGTTCTACCCATTTGATTAGGTAGAGAGAATGTGATCTTTTCTTTCTTCTTTTTCTTGCTTTGGCTTAACCTAGAGTCGGTAAGCTGATACAACATTTCGAGTTCTGTGGAAAAAACACTCCAACAACTGTGGAGGAGTCACTCAAACGTTAGAGAGAGAGAAAGAGAGAGAGGGAGGGGAGGGGGGGACTAAGGGTCTTCATTTGCACCGGCGGCGTTTTGCGATACTGTTTTAACCGCGGTAAATAGCCATCACCACGATACGTAATCGGTAAGGACGGTATGTGCTTAGCGTGGAAGTGGCAGTGTCAAATATGTGATTCCGTCAATTGCGGTGAGGTGACGGTTTTTCGCCAAACCGTTACCTACACTACCGTTAACCACCTCTAGTTTAGACTTGAGATGATTATTGATTATATGACATACTTTTGTTGGGCTTTTGTTAGAATATGTTAGTTGGTTTATGTCACATTGTTGGACACTTTTATTAGACTTTAGTCTTTATGTTTGAATATTATTTATGTGGACTTTTAGACAACTTATATAATTTGTTATGAGATTATATTTGTTGTGGATGATTATAATTAATGATTATTGATATTATGTTTAGAAATTTAACAGGTTATAATATTTGAAATGATTATTTGTTGCTTATATATGGGCATCAAATGGTCTTAATGGTCCAAAAAAGCCAAAACAGTGAAAAAAAATGAAAAGCCCAAAAAAAAGCCATTTTTTTTGGCTCAACGATTACACAGTTTAAGCGTTACTGTCTAATCGTTACCATTATACCGTCACTGGCAAAGACGATATACGGTGCAAGGTCCAATGTTAATGTGATATTGCGGTGATGGTGACGGTTGTTAAACCGTCACCTATACTACCGTTAACCACCCCTAGGGGGGACTGCCAACAAAGTGGGCAAATTCCTAGCTTTATATTGAGGGCTGCGTGTTTGTTTAAGACTAAACTGAACAGTTTTTTTTATACTTGGTTGGCCTCTTGGGCCTTCGCTTCTTGTCCACCACGTGGTAGCTGAATACTTTTTGTTAACTGGCAGCACCTTGATGAACCCGCGGTGTTTATGAATTATAATATATTTAATCCCTCTTTGGTTCTTATTCTTAAACCTAACTATTTTTATCTTAAAATATTTATAGAGTACAATTCAGAAAGAGATAAATCGTATAATGTGTTGAACCATGCAACGTCTTACTTTGTTCTTTTTTAAAGGCCCGATCTTTTTGCGCCAATACTGTTGCAAGACTGTTATTTAGCGGCTCACGAGCAACATAAAGACTAAGGTTGTTCATCACTTGCTCTTTTTTTATAACCCTTTTTTCTATTTCATCTATGGTTCCTCCTTAAGAACACCTAGCTTCACAGTGCAGCTCTCTCGCTCCTAAGGTGTTTTGTCTCTATTGGATTTACAATCCACTAGAAAGCTTGAAGTAGGTATACATATTTGTCAATGTATTTTGTAATAATAAGTTCGTTATTTTATTAATTAAAAAGTAGAACTCAAAGTTTCAAAGGAAAACACATTGATGTAAATTACCATTATATATAAGATATAGTGGAAATGTAATACCCCGACCCAAAAATTCAAATGGACAGAGTTCCGCTTGAAAAATTAGACTATCCACCCTGCTTACAAGTAATATTCCCAACCAAGAAACACAAAAAGAAAATTCTATTCTATCTCTTAATATATAATCCAAACTCAGAATCCAACCAAAACATAAGAAAAACACCCAAGAGTTTCATCAGAGCACTACTTTAAAATCTTCAAATCACACAATTTTTTTTAAAAGAGATCCAAATAAACAGTTTTCCCAAATGAAATAAAATTACTAAAATCTCTAGAAAACTCTTTATTCGATAACCCTGTAGTTTGTGACCTTATAAAAAACTACCACTCGAGATCTCCTACTACTCGCTGCCACCGACCGCTAAATTGAAAAATAGGAAGTAAGTGGTGAGCTACAACTAACTCAGTAAGTAGCAAATCAATGAGGTAGGGGAAAAGACAATTTTATCACAATAAATGAATCCAAAATAAAAATGTCATACCAAAACCAAAATATAAGTGAAACAAAATTATCCAAATAATAAGGGAAATTACCACGGTCACACAGACAACAATACCTCAGGTCACAAAGAAATACCGTATCAAATGGACAAGTTTGGTACAGAGCTCACAAAGACCACATGGATAGTTTCATAGTAGCTCACAAATAGGATTTCAAGCCATTTCAAATGAGTTCATGAAATCTCATTTTTACCAAAATTCATTCAAGTTCCCCTAAGGCATCAAAAATCGTTTAAAATACAGTGCACGTTTAAAATCCAACATTTCCAAAATTCAAGAATTCATAATAATTCATCCAAACCGGTTTGAAAGAAATATTTAAAAATTATGCATGTATTTTTCACAAAATAAGAATTTCATAAAAAGTCTCATTGAAAGACCACTTACCTCAAACGCTTAACCCGAAGCCTAAATTTCTTTAAAAAACTTGCTAATAATCAATCAGAACCTAAATAAATTTAAATATAATTAATCAATACCAACATGGGTTCGAATCATTCTATACAACTCTAAAATAATAAACTACTACGTTAGCTAAAGCATCTCCTCAGGAACACTCTCAGCACTAGAAACCATCAGGTAATCCTTATTGAAAAATCTAGACAACCCTTAAAACGCTATCTTTGCACTTTAATCCACACATATCTCCACTATAAACTGAATGGTAAAATTCCAGCAACACTCATCTCTATCAAACACAAAGTCTCCCCAAAAGTCCCACTTATTATCACCCTACAACAACCTAAAATAAATCTGAAAATCGAAATCTCAAATCCAACTTCATCATAGATAGAGACTTGAAGAAGAGAAATTACTCACCAAATGCGTCGATGAGATCGAAAGAAAACCGATTAATATCAAGGGATTGGCTTCTTAATGTTATCTATAAAATGAAAGAACACAAAACCAAAGGAGTTTGAACCAATCCAAAGATTATATCATTCTTACCTCCAAGATTACCTAGCCCCTACGATTTGGTGGTGTCTCCAAGGCTAGAGAGAGTTTCGAAAAAGAGAGGTAGAGAGGGAAAAAAATACGACTTCGAGCTGCATTTTTTGAATAATAGCGAAGACATTTTTTAATCTCACTAGGGTTCGAATATAGCAAGATTGTAGGCAAAAATGGTGAAGAGATTTGAATTTTAAGTTTTACAAAGAGAGAGAAAAAAAAAAGAAAAAAAAAGAAAGAAGAAAGAAGATTTGAAATTCAAAGGCAAAAATAGCTGAAAGACGGGGAGCTATCGCGTGAAGGAGAGCTCTGCGTAAAGGGGGAAATGCCACTTATCAAAACGCACAGTTTTGCATTTTTTTTAGGGGTATTACAGGAAAGAAGTGAAATAATAGTCGACTATATTCCTTCTAAACAGATGTTAGCCGATCTAATGACTAAAGAATTCACTCCGGAGAAACACAAAGAATATGTGATGATTTTGTGTTTAAAATGCATCTAAATTATAAAGAGTCACATAAGAGAAAACGTATTTCAAATAAATTTAAGGGCGCCTAAATTAAAAAAAATATAGCAAATTAACTTACATGTTATTGGATATGTCCATGAAAAAACCAACATAGTTGGTTGATATCCAGAAAATATCAGACGTTCATTGAAGAAATATCTTCCAAGGTAAATTCAATTGAAAGGTAAATGAAAATAAACACATAGTATAATGTGTACTGATATATATTATTATTATCATTAGTGTTTAGATAATGATCATAATCTAATTACAGATTTACGACAATAGTCTCATGAGTCAGATAAAATACATATTGAAATATGCGCATATGTTAGTCTGACTTACGGTGTAGCGTGGCACTGAACCAGTGTCATGCTGGCTGAACGGGGTGATCAACGTCCCAACAACTCGGTTGGCGTACATCAACCGAAAGTTACGACTTCCTTGAGAGAATAAGGGTTGTCCAAATGGGTGCATTGAAACATTTTCTTGGCGTATAAATAACACCCCAGCTGCGTGTTATTTTTACCGGTTTTCACACTTCAAAACAGAGCCCGTTCATGCACAAATTCTCCATTGGATTCCAGTGTTTGATGCTGCCCGTATTAAGATTGGCGCATTATGAACCTTAAAATATTTAAAGCCTGTTTGTTTTCAAAATTTTAACCAAAATTTTTTTATTAAATACATTTCAAAATTTTATTTTTATTTTTTTTTTACTTTTACTTTTATCACACATTCACCAATTTCAATACCATCTCTTTTTTAACACCAACATAAAATTTTAAACTCAAACGCACTGTTAATGTTTAATAAATTCTTACAGTGCATTAGACCCAATAGAATTACACCGTAGGATCATGATAGGTATTGTTGAGCAAATTGTTGTTCGGTGTGTCACTATTATGGCCATCTAG